>CAUYPK010034568.1:0-14918 GCA_963574355.1 Loris lydekkerianus
ATCTTTGTAGGGAGTGACCCTGTGTAGTTCCTCTGGGGCTGCTGTAGTTAGGGGATTCTGGTTGTGGAAGCAGCTCCGGTGTGTGACACACCCGGATTCAGCAACAGGGCTGGGGGTGGTGCGCACAGTTCTCTGTGCCTTGCACCCAGTGACTTTGGCACAGGGAGCCCAAGGCTCTAGCAGTCTTTTATTTTTTTTTTTAAATCAAAAAAGGGTGCTGTATTTTGTCAAATACTTTTTCTGCATTTATTGAGAGAATAATATGGTTTTTATTTTTGCTTCTATTTATGTGGTGAAATCTGGAGGAGTCACTTTATCAGACTTCAGGCTATACTACATTCTACAAGACTATAGTAATCAAATTAGGATAATATTCACATAAAAATAGAGACATAGACCTATGGATCAAAATAGAGGACCCAGATATCAAGCCCTCCTCATATTGCCATCTGATCTTTGACAAAATAAATAAAAACATACACTGGAGAAAAGAATCCCTATTCAATAAATGGTATGGAAAAACTGGATAGCCACATAAAAAAACTGAAATAGGACTTATACCATTCTCAACTCAGAAAAATTAATTCACGATAGGATACAGACTTACGACATGAAAATCAAGAATTCTAGAAGAAAATGTTGAAAAAAATTATTTCAGATATTGGCCTAGGCAAGGAATTTATGAAGAAGAGCCCAAAAGCAATCACAATAACAACAAAAACAAATAAAATGGGACTTCATCAAGTTAAAAATTTTCTGTATAGCCAAGGACACAATCAATAAAGCAAATAGATAACCCACAGAATGGGAGAAGATTTTTGCATTTTATACATCTCATAAAGAACCGATAACCAGAATCTATAAAGAACCCACCCAAATCAATAAAAGATCAAATAATGCCATTAAAAATTGGGCAAGACATAAACAGGAACTTTACTAAGGAAGACAGAATAATGGCCAAAAAGTACATGAAAAAATGCTCAATGTCTCTAATGATCAGGGAAATGTAAACCAAAACTACACTGAGATATCAATGTAGATCATAAAGTCTAAAAGCAATGGATACTGGCAGGGATGTGGAGAGAAATAAACACTTGTGCACTATTGGTGGGATTACAAAGTAGTTCAACCTCTATGGAAAGGAATACAAAGGAATATGGAGCTTCCTCAAAGAACTTAAAGCAGACCTACCATTTGATCCAGCAATCCCACTATTGGGTATTTACCCAAAGGAAAAACACACTTGCACTTGAATGCTTTTAGCAGCACAATTCACAAGTGCAAAGATGTGGAAGCAACCTAAGTGCCCATCAATTCATAAATGGATCGATAAAATGTGGTATATTTACACCATAGAATACTATTCAGGTGATGGTCTAGTATCTTTTGTAACAACCCGGGTGGAATTGGAGACAATTATTCTAAGTGAAGTATTTTAAGAATAGCAAAATAAACACCACATCTAAACTAATACTAAATAATAGTTGATCAGTAGCACATTGTGCTCATAAGGAAGCAAAATTCAGTGAAATTAAGAGGGTGAGAGGGAGGTGAAGGGATAGGTAAATTCCTTTGCCAATGGGTACATTGCATACTTTCTGGATGAGGGGCACAATTATAACTTTGACATAAAATATACAAAAGCAAACTATGTAGCCAAAACGTGTATACCCTTATAATATTCTGAAATAAAAAATAAAAAAACAACAAAAAAGAAACTGAAAAAGACTAATAAATGGAAAGACATTCTGTGTTCATGGATTAGAAGACAATGTTAAGACAAGAACACTATATAAAGAAATATATGGATTCAATAGAATCACTACCAAAATGCCAATGGCAATTTTTTTTGTAGAAATGGAAAAATCCAACCTAAAATCCATATACACTTTCAAAGGAATAGCCAAAACAATATTGAAAATGAAAAAGAAAGCTGAAGGACTCACACTTCCCAATCTCAAAACTTAATACAAAGCCATAGTAATAAAAAGTGTGATACTAGCATAAGGATAAACATATGAAACCATGAAATAAAATAGAGAGCCCAGAAACAAATCCTTACATCAATGGTCAATTGATTTTTTTGACAAAAATACCAAGACCAGTCAATGGAGAAAAATAGACTTGAACAAATGCTGCTAGGACTACTGGATAGTCACATGCAATAAAGTTGGACCCTTACCTTACATACAAAACCAAAAACAACTCAAGTTGCATAAAGATGTAAATTTAAGAGCCAAAGCAATAAAATTCTTAGAAGAAAACATTGCAGAAAATCTACGTATGACACCAAAAGTACAGGTGACTGAAGAAAAAAGTAGATAAAGTGGACTTAATCAAAATTAAAAATTTATGAATATTTAAAAACACCATCAAGAGAGTGAAAAGATGAGAACATAAGATGGCTGACTGGAGCCAGCTTTCTATAGAAGCTCCCGTCCAGAAGGAGAGTGAAAGGACAGAAGTTTAGCAAGTAACCTGGTGGATTGGAGTTGAGCCAAGAGAGAAGGTTGAAGAATGCATATCAACCTGGCTGAGGCAAGCTGCGACCCCAAGGATACAAACAAAAGGTACAAAATCCATTATCAAGCGGACATCAGTCCCCTCAGCCATGAGAACGGCTCGCAGCACATGTTCTACAAACAAGGAAATAGAGTTCAAATATCCTCCCATTTTATTCCTTTAGAAACCGGACCTACTTCTCCTACTAGGGTGCCATGGCAATTTCCTGCCAGGCATCAAAATGTATATATTCTGAACCTGCAATTCTGAACTCCTAGTACTTCCTGCCACTCTCATACTGAGGTCTGGAAGCCTGTGCCCCATAAAGTCCATATTCTTGGGTATTTTCTCAAGAGGTGTGGACAGGGCATGGACTGCTGCTGGTCAGTGGTGATTCTGTGGCACGAGAGTAGGGAGAAGAGGGTCAGCTGAGAGGGAATCATGCAGGAGCAGCAGTGCCCCAAGGCACAGAGCAGCAGCCTCAGCGGGATCAATAGGGCTCACACCCCTGGGGATATTCCAGAGTCACACCCCCTGTTTCTCTGGGCAACTAAAGGAGGCCAGGCATCCTCTCTGCTATCAGCCACAGGCGGAACAGATCTAGGACAGAAACACAGGCCCCGTGAGTAAAGGGTTTGCCTGAGGTGATACCAGCCTCAGTGGAGAGCAGAGCCAACAGACTCCAAGGGCAGAGCTGTCCCAGAGGACCACTTTACTGAGCCTAAGATGCACCTGCCCCTCAGGGGATCATAGCTGAGACAAAGGCAGGCAAGCAGAGGCTAGAACTGACAGCTGAGTGTGAGCTCTAACTGGCCCGCCACAACACAAACTGTAGCCGAGACCAGGTAGCACCACAGACCCAGCCTGAGTTGCAGTTTCTGTGAACTCAAACAGTGTCTGATCTCCAAGGAAATATGGCTGGGACAGAAACAAATTCTGCAAAGTTGTTCTATTCTGTCAGCAACATCAATCAGGGTTGGGGCTGGGACTGAGTGAACAGGCTGAGCCTCCACTAAGCACCCAAGGTTGTCAGGCCTCACCTCCCACTGCTGGATAGTGGCAGAGAGAGTGGCCTGGCTGAGGAGACATACATCTCCCTGTGACTCAGGCAGTCGAAAAACCCTGAAGCATCTGTTCATTGGAGGGAACGGGGCCACAGACCTGCGGGGTTATCAGTGAATGGGTGTGACAGAGGTGCAAGGTGGGGAAGGAGGCATCAACCTTCCCAGACTAATCTATTTGCTGGGTGGATCCTCCTGACCTCACGGAGCACCAGAGTAAGTCATACTTGAGCTGCCAGCAGACCCCTGCTATCGAGTTGCCAGACATCTTTTGAAATCTCCCACCTAAGACAGGTGCTGACTGAGACAATTGATTTGGACCTCTTGAACTAGGCCAATCACCTGAGGACGATCCAAGTGGTACCCTGAGTGTGTGGTTGTGGGAAGATTTGATTTTCCTTTTCTTATTATTGCTTGTGGAGGGCACCATGACTTAATTGCTGGTATTTCTCCACAACTGAGACTTTAACCCAGAGTAACTGATTAATTAGGGTAGGACAGAGACCAGCTAAAAACAAGACAGAATCACATAGCCCCACCACACTGAGCAGGTCCCTAGTTTCTCAGACCGTAGCACTGTATGAGTCCTTGGAAAAGCTCTAGGGGAAAAAGTACAGACACCAGTCCCAGCTTGTGGGCAAAGGGCTGCTTAATCACTACTCCTGGAGCCCCCAATCCAAATTCTCTTTATCTGCTCATCTAGTCAAATGGTATAAAATAATCATGGGGCAGAATCAGCAGAAAAACTCAAGTAACATGAATTAAAAAAGTAGATCAACAACCCCCCCCACCCCCCCAAGGAAAGATATGGTGGACACAAATGAAGATCCCATCCATAAACAGATGGCTGAGATGTCAGAAATCGAATTCAGAATTTGGATCACAAACAAGATTAACAGAACAGAGGAAAAGTTTGAATTATAAATTCAAGAAGCATATCAAAAGTTGTCTCAAGAATTCAACAAATTCAAAGACGAAATCACCAAAGATTTTGACACATTGAGACAAGAATTTGCAGCCCTCAAAGAGTTGAAAACTACAGTAGAATTCCTCAGTAACAAAATGGAGCAAGCAGAATAAAGGATTTCTGACATTGAAGACAAAGCTTTTGAATACTCCAAAAGTCTCAAGAGGAAGAGAAATGGAGAACAAAAATGGATCATTCCCTCAGAGAGCTCTGCGATAATTCAAACAAAACTAATATTCACCTCACAGGAATCCCTGAATGCAACGAAGTGGCTTCGCAAGGCACAGAGGCTCTTCCTCATGAAAGTATGAAAAAGAACTTTCCACACATGCCAAGAGATTCTGAAATTCAGATAGCAGACAGTTTCAGAAGGTTAGCACGACTCAACCCGAATAAGACATGTCCCAGGCACATCATAATTTCTTCACTAAAGTTAATATGAAGGAGAAAATTCCGAAAGCAGCCAGATGTAAGAAAACCATAACCTACAAAGGGAAGAATATTAGAATGACTTCAGATCTCTCTGCTGAAACCTTTCAAGCTAGAAGAGGGTTGTCATTGACTTTTAATCTCCTAAAACAAAATAACTTTCAACCCAGGATCCTGTATCCAGCTATAGTAAGTTTCATTTATAATGGAGAAATTAAATACTTTAATAGACATTCACATGTTGAAGAAATTTGCCATAACTAAACCAGTTCTCCAGGATATTCTCAGACCTATCCTCCATAACGACCAGCACAATCCTCCACCATAGAAGTAAACTCACTCAGAAACTTTTGATCAAACTCCAACTTCCACAGTGGTGAAAGGATTAAAATGTCCACTTGACTTTCGAAAAACTCGATACCCTAAATTCTACCAGGCTTATCAATATTCTCTATTAATGTGAATGGCTTAAATTGTCCTCTAAAGAGGCAAAGTTTGGCTGACTGGATACAAAAACTCAGGCGAGATATTTGCTGCATACAAGAATCTTATCTTACCTTAAAAGATAAATATAGACTCAGGGTGAAGGGATGATCATCTATATTTCAGGCAAATAAAAACCAGAAAAAAGCAGGTGTTACAATTCTATTTGCAGATACAATAGGCATTATACCAACAAAAGTAAGGAATGATAAGAATGGTCACCTCAAATGTGTTAAGTGTAATTCTGAATATGATGAGATTTCAATTATTAATATTTATGCATCCAAATCAGAATGTGCCTCAATTTATAAGAGAGACTCTAACAGACATGAGGAACTTGATTTCCTCCAGCTACATAGTAGTTGAAGATTTTTTTTTTTTCTTCTGAAGTTTTTGGTCGGGGCTGGGTTTGAACCTGCCACCTCTAGCATATGGGGCCAGTGCCCTACTCCAATGAGCCACAGGCGCTGCCAGTAGTTGGAGATTTTAACACTCCTTTGGCAGTGTTGGATAGATTCTCCAAAAAGAAGCTGAACAAAGAAATTTTAGATTTAAACTTAACCACTCAACATTTGGATTTAACAGACATCTATAGAACATTTCATCCCAACAAAACTGAATACACATTCTTCTTATCAGCCCACGAAACATACTCCAAAATTGATCACATCTTAGGTCACAAGTCTAACCTCAGTAAATTTAAAGGAATAGAAATCATTCCTTGCATCTTCTTGGACCACTGTGGAATAAAAGTTGAACTCAGTAACAACAGAAATCTGCATACTCATACAAAAGCATGGAAGCTAAATAACCTGATGCTGAATGATAGCTGGGTCAGAGATGAGATTAAGAAGGAAATTACCAAATATTTGGAACAAAATGATAATGAAGACATGAATTATCAGAATCTCTGGGATACCACAAAGGTAGTCCAAAGAGGGAAATTTATAGCACTGCGAGCCTTCCTCAAGAGAATGGAAAGAGAGGAAGTTAACAGTATAATGGGACATCTCAAGCAACTGGAAAAGGAAGAACATTCCAATCCCAAACCCAGTAGAAGAAAAGAAACAACCAAAATTAGAGCAGAATTAAATGAAATTGAAAACAAAAGGATTATACTACAGATCAATAAATCAAAAAGTTGGTTTTTTGAAAAGGTCAATAAAATAGATAAAGCTTTGGATAACCTAAACAGTGAAAATGATTAAAAACTATAATTTCATCAATCAGAAATGGCAAACGTGAAATAACAACAGATTCCTCAGAAATTAAAAAAATCCTTAATGAATATTACAAGAGACTTTATTCTCAGAAATATGAAAATCTGAAGGAAATTGACCAATACTTGGAAGCACACCATCTTCCAAGACTTAGAGCAAGTGGAAATGTTGAACAGACCTATATCAAGTTCTGAAATAGCATCAACTATACAAAATTTACTAAAAAGAAAAGCCTGGGACAAGATGGCTTCACATCAAAATTCTATCAAACCTTTAAAGAGGAACTAGTACCTATATTACTCAACCTTTTCGAAAATATAGAAAAAAAAGGAATACTACCCAACACATTCTATGAAGCAAACATCACCTGGACCTTCAAACCAGGAAAAAACCCAACAAAAAAAGAAAATTGTAGAGCAATATCACTAATGAATATTGATGCAAAAATATTCAATAAGATCCTAACAAACAGAATCCAACAGCACATCAAATAAATTATACACCATGACCAAGTCGGATTTATCCCAGGGTCTCAAGGCTGGTTCAATATACGTAAATCTATAAATGTAATTGAGCACATAAACAAAGTAAAAAATAAAGACTATATGATTGTCTCAATTGGTGCAGAAAAAGCTTTTGATAATATCCAGCATCCCTTCATGATCAGAACACTTAAGGAAATTGGTATAGAAGGGACATTTCTTAAACTAATAGAGGCCTTCTACAGCAAACCCACAGCCAATATCATATTGAATGGAGTTAAATTGAAATCATTTCCACTTAGACCAGGAACCAGGCAAGGTTGCCATTGTCTCCATTGCTCTTTCAAATTGTAATGGAAGTTTTAACACTCCTCTTACAGAGCTGAACAGATCCTCTAAACAGAAATTAAACAAAGATATAAGAGATTTAAATGAGACCCTAGAACAACTGTGCTTCATAGACACATATAGAACATTTCATGCCAAAGATAAAGAATATATATTCTCCTCATCACCCCATGGAACATTCTCCAAAATTGATCATATCCTGGGACACAAAACAAATATCAACAGAATAAAAAAATTGAAATTTTACCTTGTATCTTCTCATACCATAAATCACTAAAAGGTGGAGCCCAACTCTTACAAAAATGTTCGACCCCACACA
The DNA here is from genome assembly GCA_963574355.1 of Loris lydekkerianus. Classification (NCBI taxonomy): domain Eukaryota; kingdom Metazoa; phylum Chordata; class Mammalia; order Primates; family Lorisidae; genus Loris; species Loris lydekkerianus. Next base: position 7,812 of record CAUYPK010034568.1, read on the forward strand.
AAGGCAGGGAAATTAAACAACCTGTGTTGAATGACTGATGGGTGCAGGAAGAAGTAAAACAGGAAATCATCAACTTCCTTGAGCATACCAACAATAAAGACACAAGCTACCAAAACCTGTGGGATACTGCAAAAGCAGTTTTGAGAGGAAAATTTATCATTTTAGATGCCTACATTTGAAAAACAGAAAGAGAGTGCATCAACAAACTCACAAACCATCTTATGGAATTGGAAAAAGAACAATCTAAGCCTAAACCCAGTAGAAGAAAAGAAATATCCAAAATCAAATCAGAGATCAATGAAATTGAAAACAAAAGAATCATTCAGAAAATTAATGAAATAAGGAGTTGGTTTTTTGAAAAAATAAATAAAATAGATAAACCATTGACCACATTAATGAGAAATAGAAAAGCAAAATCTCTAGTAACCTCAACCAGAAATGATAAAGGGGAAATAATAACTGATCCCAAAGAGATACAAAAGATCATCTCTGAATACTACCAGAAAATCTATGCTCAGAAATTTGACAATGTGAAGAAATTAAATCAATATTTGGAATCACACCCTCTTCCTAGACTTAGCCAGGAAGACAAAGAGCTTCTGAACAGACCAATTTCTAGCACTGAGATTAAAGAAATAATAAAAAAGCTTCCAACAAAAAAATGCCCTGGTCCAGATGGCTTTACACCATAATTCTATCAAGCCTTCAAGGAAGAGCTTATTCCTGTTATGCAGAAATTATTCCAAAAATTTGAGGAGGAAGGAATCATCCCTAACACATTCTATGAAGCAAACATCACCCTGACACCAAAACCAGGAAAAGACCCAACCAAAAAGGAGAATTGCAGACCAATTTCACTCATGCAAATAGATGCAAAAATTGTAAACAAAATCCTAGCCAATAGATTACAGCTTATCATCTAAGAAGTCACACATTATGATCAAGTAGGTTTCTTCCCAGGAATGCAAGGCTTGTTTAACATACGCAAGTCCATAAACATTATCAACCATATTAACAGAGGCAAAAATAAAGATCATATGATACTCTCAATAGATGCAGAAAAAGCATTTGATAAAATTTAGCATCCTTTTCTAATTAGAACACTGAAGAGTATAGGAATAGGTGGCACATTTCTAAAACTGATTGAAGCTATCTATGACAAACCCACAGCTAATATTTTACTGAATAGAGTAAAACTGAAAGCTTTTCCTCTTAGAACTGGAACCAGGCAAGGTTGTCCTCCATCACCTTTTACTATTCAACATAGTGCTGGAAGTTCTAGCCAATACAATTAGGCAAGACAAGGAAATAAAGGGCATCCAAATGGGAGCAGAGGCGGTCAAATGCTCCCTCTTTGCTGACAACATGATTTTATACTTACAGAATCCCAAAGACTCAACCACAAGACTCCTAGAAGTCATAAAAAAATGCAGTAATGTTTCAGGATATAAAATCAATGTCCACAAGTCAGTAGCCTTTGTATTCACCAGTAACAGTCAAGATGAGAAGCTAATTAAGGACACATCTCCCTTCACCATAGTTTCAAAGAAAATGAAATACCTAGGAATATACCTAACGAAGGAGGTAAAGGACCTCTATAAAGAAAATTATGAAATTCTCAGAAAGGAAACAGCAGAGTATATTAACAAATGGAAGAACATACCATGCTCATGACTGGGAAGAATAAACATTGTTAAAATGTCTATACTTCCCAAAGCAATTTACCTATTCAATGCCATTCCTATTAAAATACCAACATCATACTTTCAAGATTTGGAAAAAATGATTCTGCATTTTGTACGGAACCAAAAAAAAACCCGTATAGCTAAGGAAGTTCTTAGTAATAAAAATAAAGCTGGGGGCATCAGCATACCAGATTTTAGGCTGTACTACAAAGCCATAGTGGTCAAGACAGCATGGTACTGGCACAAAAATAGAGACATAGACACTTGGAATTGAATAGAAAACCAGGAAATGAAACTTAACATCTTACAACTACCTAATCTTTGATAAACCAAACGAGAACATACCTTAAAGACTCCCTATTCAATAAATGGTGTTGGGAGAACTGGATATCCACATGCAAAAGACTGAAACTGGACCCACACCTTTCCCCACTCACAAAAATTGATTCAAGACGGATAAAGGACTTAAATTTAAGGCACGAAACAATAAAAATCCTCAAAGAAAGCATAGGAAAAACACTGGATGATACTGGCCTGGGGAAAGACTTCATGAAGAAGACTGCCATGGCAATTGCAACAACAAAAAATAAACAAATGGGTTTTAATTAAACTGAAAAGCTTCTGTACAGCCAAGGAGACAACAATCAATCCAGGAATGGATTAACAAGCTGTGGTATATGTATACCATGTAATACTATTCAGCCATTAAAAAAATGGAGACTTTACATCCTTCATATTAACCTGGCTGGAAGTGGAAAACCCAATTCTTAGTAAAGCATCACAAGAATGGAGAAGCATAAATCCTATGTACTCAATTTTGATATGAGGACAATTAATAACAATTAAGGTCATGGTGGGGGTGTAGGAAGGGAAGAGCAGAGAGAGAAAGAAGGAGGGAGGGGTGGCTAAAGGAAGAGCAGATCACATTACACTATCCTTTCAGTAAGAATAGGATTGTAAAGACAATGTGATCTTTCTCTGCTTCCAGGTACATAAGAATTATTAGGAGTTTGTCTCTAATGAGCTCCATAAATTATTAGGAGCTTGTCTCTAATGAGCTCCATTTGCCCCTACACTTTTTTTTTTTTTTTTTTGGTTTTTCCCATTTCCTGCACTTCATATTCCCATCATGTCAATACCAAAAGTCAGAACAGCAAAAGCACAACTGCCAAAGCTGAGAATGGTGTTCACACTACTGCTCATGCTGCAGTGTCTGTGATAAGATTACTGGTGCCAAGGAGCACAGGCTGGCCAGTGCCTGGCAGAGAGCATTATCTTTGGCAGTCAGTAGTACCAATATTTCTTTCCTGCCATATTTTTCATTGTCCTTGATGCAAATCAGTTCCCCTCAGGTGTCCCCACAGTAAGACAAATTATTGTCAGAAGTCTCCTCAGCATCTCATCAGTGTCTCAAACTATTCCAGACGTACCTGAATCTTGAAGATGTCCTTCGTTTCCTAATACGAATTTTCACTGTTGTAGAACAGGGTTTATCATTCTGGTATTCTTGATTCACCCCAGCCCAGTTTTGTCCGCATAATCACTCATAATTATTGAAAGAATTTCTCCCTATGCTTTTACAATAGGAGATTTTAGCTCCAGCTTGGCTTAGCAAGATGAGTATAGCATGTTGCCTATAAATTTGTATACAAGGCTAGGTAGTGGTTCTAAAACTTGGGTGCATATCAGCAGCCCCTACATGCCTTTAAAGAAAGGCAAACATCTGGAACCCATTGCAGATCTTATACTTAACAGTCTCTATGATAAATATGGAGAATATATATTTTTTAGTTCTCAGGTGATTCTAGGGCTACTCATCTGCATGTGCCTAATGAGAACCACCCTACTAAGTACCGTAAAATTCAATAACTTAGTTCCTGTCTTCAAAATATAATAATGAGTGACATCTGATGTGTGAAGCAACAATTAGAATAGTACGTGATGATGACACAAGCCATCTCCATAGCAGGCTCTACAGCTACACTCATTTTAGACTCTCTCATTGTCATTTTTTGTTGTCAGCAGTAGAATTTTGGCAGTAGGGACCATTCCCATTGAAACTGAGTTAACCTATTTTCTTAAGGATCTTTTGAGTTATTTTTCAGGAAGTGGCTTTACAAGGTCCGGTCTTTGTGAGATTTCTTTCTCTTCCCAAGATGACAGTAAATTTGGCTGTGATTAAAATAGGATTTGCTGTATTTCCCCCGTTTTTATTGTTCTAAAATACATCTTTGTATTCCAGCACAGCTATGTTGGAAAGGATTCATTTACTTTTCACTGATTTATTTTTATACTTTTTTTTTTTTTTTTTTTTTTTTTCTTCATTCTGTGTCTGACTGTGGTGGACAAAGTTTGGTGGAATAAGCCTAGCTAGAGTCTAGAAATAATCTCTCAGTGGGCTTTTCTCTTGTTATTGCAGGAGGTCACTGCTGATAGGGGGCGCCATCCAAAGCAATTTTTATTTTCAGCATCAACTCTATATTACCCCATATCTCTCTGCATAAGCCATTTCTCTACTACCACTAAAGCAACCCAGCTGTTGCCATGGAAATTCTCTGCTAAACCAGAGAATTGGTTTATTGAATTCTTGATAAAGGGAGGCAGCAGAAGAAGGATAAAAACAGACTCAGCAATTAGAGGACTTCGGTTTAAACCTCAGCCTTTACGCTTACAGCTAGGTTCACCTTTAACAAGTTAAATTCTCTGAGCCACAGTTTCCTCATTTTCAAAATGCAGATAAGAATCTCTGCATAGGCTTGGAACCTATAGTACAGTGGTTATGGCGCCAGCCACATACACCAGATAAGAATCTCTGCATAGGCTTGGCACCTATAGTACAGTGGTTATGGCGCCAGCCACATACACCAAGGGTGGTGGGTTCGAACCCAGCCTGGGCCAGCTACAACAATGATGACAACTGTAGAGGAATGGACACCATGCTTGCAAAGGACAGTTACTGACTCTTATCACATTAAAAGAAAATGCTGAGAACAGGATAGTCTCCTGGCAAGCTTAGAGACGTTTTGTGACTTGGGGGCAATCCCTCAAGTTAACTCAGTGTTCCAGAATGAGATAAGATGGGTCACTCACTAGTAAGCATGTGTTAAACATTGGTTCTTAGTAGTTCTTCATGAGGGTTGTGGGGAAAGAGCACTTGAGGGAAGAGCACGAGGCAATCCTTATGCATGCAGCCCTCATATGTAATTACCTTAATTATCCACACCTGTTGTGTATAACCTTAATAGATAGCCATTGAGAGGGGGCACTGGGCTACCTGGCAATTAAGGTTAGCCCACATCCCGCAAGCTTGTACTTCTAATTTGTGTCACATCTGGTTCTTTCCTGAGGTGACCGAGACCAGAGTCTTACAGGTTGTGACAAACAACTGCAACAAAAAATAGCCAGTGCCTGTAGTCCCAGCTCCTTGGGAGGCTGAGGCAAGAGAATCTCTTGAGCCCAAGAGTTTGAGGTTGCTGTGAGCTTGGATGTTATGACATAACATAATATAACATAACATAAAGTGCTATGCACTTTACCAAGGATGATGTAATGAGACTCTGTCTCAGAAAAAAGAATCTCTGAATAATGGTGTTGTTGAAAGAATGCATTTATGATTAAAAAGCATAGCAAATAGAAGTCATTTGTGATAAGAAGAAAAATGATCCCCGCAAATATAGCCACACCCTAATCTCTAGCACCTAGGAATATGTTATGTTACATGGCAAAGAAGACTTTGCAGAAGTAATTTAAGGTTAAAGACCTTGAGATAGGGAAGAGAAGCCTGAATTATCCAGGTGTGCCCAGAGTAATTACCTTCATTCTTAAAAATAGAGATCCTTTTCATGCTATGATTATGAAGGGAGCTGCACCAGTGAAAGGTCAGGGAGAGGCAATGTTGCCAACTTTGAAGACAGCAGAAAGGGCCATAAGCTGAGAAGTGCAGGTGGCCTAAAGAAGCTGAGGAAGGTAAGAAAACTGATTGCCTTCTACAGAAATGAACTCAGTCCTGTGGATACCTGGATTTTAGTCCAGTGAGATCTACCTCAGAATTCTGATATTTAGAATTATAAGGTAATAGATTCATGTTGTTTTAAGCCATTGAATGATAATATGTTATTACAGAAATAGAAAACTCATACGCCATTATTATTGCGGGGACAAAACTTGAAAAGAATAATATGTCAGTCTATTCCATACAATGTGAAGGCCCAGAGCATTTACTCTTTGGGACAGGGCACTTCCTTGCCTGCTATGGATTCTCTTGCCTCCTTCACTGTGCTATTCCAGGGAAGAGACATCGTGCATGGCTCAGTCTGACCAAGGCCAGGCCGTTTGGCTAACAGGTGCCTTCTCCTTTACACTTTACTCTTTTGGGTGATTGAGCTAATGCTGATGACTTTGAATTTTTGCTGTTAGTGCTCTCTATAAACCATCATCTATTCTTATCTTTAGATTAAAAACCTGCAGATCACTTGTTATTAGTTATAATAGAAAAAAATGCTCATATTAACATCTGGTGACATTGTTTGGGTTTGATTATGTTTGTAAAAGGGGAAAAACATGTTAGGGTAAGAGAAAAAAAATCTCTAAATACAGGAAAACAGAACTCCTGGAAGAGAAATAAATTAATTGTTTTCTTGAAGTAGGAAAATTTGACAAAGGAGAAGGGAACTGTTAGCCAAACACCCTGGCCTCAGCCAGATTGGGCCATGCAGGATGTCTCTCTCCTGGAATAGCACAGTGAAAGAGGCAAGAGAATTCATAGCAGGCAAGGAAGTGCCCTGTCCCAAAGAGTAAATGCTCTGGGCTTTCACATTGTATGGAATAGGCTGGCACGTTACTTCTTTAGAGGAGCACAGCCATTGTGCACCAAGGTCAATGGGAGGTGCTGAGTTCTTCCTATGGGAAACTGAGCATTGAAATTGGAGAAATTTCCCAAATATTCCTACTTTAGTCCCTATGGTTGGATGGGCAAAAGAAGGCTATCAAAAACAGGGAGTCCTCTTTGTCTTCTGCTGGGATAATGAACAATTGAGGCTCTGAACTGGTAGTTTACCAGCATTCTGAGGTTACCTGGAAGCTAATTAGCATTAGCAATGCAGATTTTCTCACCTCAGACCTGAATCAAGAAGAAGCCGGAGGGAGAACTAATTAAACTTGCTTTCGTGTGAAAGCCCTAAATTAGTTTCATAGTAGGGGTGAGTACATTGGGTACTTTTTCTTCCATTCTTGAGATACTTTACTAAGAAGAATATTTTCCAGCTCCATCCACGTAAACGTAAAAGAGGTAAAGTCTCCATCTTTCTTTAAGGCTGCATAATATTCCATGGTGTACAAATACCACAATTTATTAATCCATTTGAGGGTTGATGGGCACTTAGGCTTTTTCCATGACTTAGAAATTATGAATTGGGCTGCAATA
>CAUYPK010034569.1:0-38191 GCA_963574355.1 Loris lydekkerianus
GGATCTGAACTATGATGGAGGCATAAACAAGAGATGGTGGCAGAGTGAGGAAGAGAGAGCAGCAACCAAAAGTCAAAATTCTGGCAGAGGGAGGGTGATTGGTGGGATTACACCTGCGGTGCATCTTACAAGGGTACATGTGAAACTTAGTAAATGTGGAATATAATTGTCTTAACACAATAACTAAGAAAATGCCAGGAAGGCTATGTTAACCAGTGTGATGAAAATGTGTCAAACTGTTTATAAAACCAGTGTTTGGTGCCCCACGATCGCATTAATAGCTATGATTTAATATAAATTAAAAAAAAAATAAAAAAGTCAAAATTCTTCCCCCCAAATGAGTCTGAAAATAAAACTCTCTAATGGAAAGATAGTTTCTTAAATGAATTTCTTAGAAAATAGTTTAGTAGAGCTTTTAATTCAAGCAGATAAAATAAAAGAGCAAAACAAAGCTAAAGAAATGAAAAGATACTATAAATGTAAAAGCAGAAATGGATGAAATAAAAGCAAAGGAATAACAGAAAATGTCAGCAACTAAAATCTGGTTCTTTTTATGAGATGAATAAAGTGAAAAAATACATAAATAAATAATAATAAAATGGTGATAGGATATAATTATAGATTAAAAAGGCCAGGTGCGGTGGCTCATACCTGTAATCCCAGCACTCTGGGAGGCCAACGCAGGTGGGTTGCCTGAGCTCAGGAGTTCAAGACCTGCCTGAGCAAGAGTAAGATCCTATCTCTAAAAATAGCCAGACGTTGTGGCGGATGCCTGTTGTCCCAGCTACTTGGGAGGCTGAGGCAAAAGGATCACTTGAACCCAAAAGTTTGAGATTGCTGTGAGCTAAGACAACACAGAACTCTACCAAGTGAGACTATTTCAAAAAAAAAAAATTATAGATTAAATGGCAACTTTTATAATCATTCATGAATGCCATTAAAAAATTTTATATGATAAATTTTACTATTTAGGTAAATGAATACTTTTTTAGAAGAATTGCCAATAATTGTGTTAAGAAGAAAACTTTAAAAAAAACTATTAAACCTTGACACAATTAAAGCAATTATTTGAATTGTTTTGTTTTCTCACCCCTGTCTTTGACATCAGGGCTAGAAAATTTTCCAAGTGAGTTTTATAAACCTTCAAAAAACAGATATGCTCTACTGTGTATGGACTGTGAAAGAAATTAAAAGTTTCCAACAGGCTCTATTAGATTAGTTTATACTTGTTATCAAAGCCAAAAATAGCACAAGAAAGGCCATTTACCTATACAAAGTTCATTGTGAACTTAGAGGAGAAAAATTTAAGAAAGGTACTAGGAAATTAAGTGTGACATTTTATTAAAGATGTGTAGGTTAAAAGAAGAAAATTATATGATCAATTTAATATTGCTAAAAGAAAATTTAAGGAAATTTCTTTATGACTTCAGGTGGCAAAGGATTTCACTATGGATAAATTATTAAGGGTATATTAATTTGAAGAACTTCTATTCAGCTGGGAAAAAACACACAATGAACAAAATTTTTAAAAATCTATTTGTAGTATATTCATTTACAGGTGTGGTATCCAACAAAAGATTACTACACGTACACACAGAAATAATGAGTAACTTCTACAAAGCAAAACCAAGCAGATATTTGAATAGGAGCTAAAATCTAGTGACTATTATGGAAAAAAGATAGTAGTAAAAAATACAGTTCAGATTAAGAAAAAAATGTATCTATCGTTGGCAGTATCTAGTGTTCGCTATGATTTGGAGGTGAGAGCAGATTACTACATCCATGTTAAAGAGTAGTTTGGTTATATCAAATAAAGTTGAAAATCTATAGAATCTGTTGTATACGTGCAAAGAGACATTTATGAAAATGTCCATAGCATCATGGAGCAATAGCAAAAAAAAAAAAAGAAAACATCGGACACACAAATTGTGGAAAAATTGGCACAGCAGTGAAAGTGAGTGAACTATTGCTGCATATATCAACTTGATTCCATCTCAAACACACTACATTGTGTTATAAAAGGACATCACTGAAAGATACATACAATATGATACCATTTATGTAAAATAGGAAAATATGCCAACCAATACTGGACATTGTGTTATAATAGTGTAAACATGCCTAAGAACAATAAGTGACCATGTCCAGGTTGGTGATTATCTCTGGGAAGGCAGGGAGGGAAGAAGGAAGGTGTTAAGACACCACAGGCAGTCGGGTTACTGTATTTGTTATGAAGTATTTCTTTTGTTGCAGTGATGGACGACGCGAGGGAACAGCAGCCTTGCCGCGAATGCAAGCTTGCTCCTGCAATTTTATGATAGCAAGAAGCAGACTACAGCTCGGAGTGGCATGTAATGATGAGCTTTATTCTCAACCACTTCATAAAGTCAAGCAGTGACATACACACTATTAATCTATAATCTAAGAATTTTCCTTCCATATAATTCTTAACTAATTTTAACTCTACTTGGGGATATCAAATCTAGAAATCAACATTGTATATTCTATACATCAACAATAAGCATTCCATTATGTTTTATCTATGGACATGCTTTAGCTATCGGTTACACAAAGCTAAAGTCAGAAAGTTTTGGGGGGAGATTACACTCAAGATTTTCATGTGCCCATTGAGATCTAAGAGACAAGCTTTATGATTCTGTTTATCTACAGTGCTTGAAGCCACATAGCTGTTTAAGACAATGTGTTCCCACATAGTCAACCTCTGGGTTGTGTCTCCAGCTGGCAGGCTCTCAACCTGTGACTTTGCTGGACTTAACCTCATCAGAGACACAGCAAATGGAATTTTATCTTCCTCCTTCGCAGGCCCTGTATACACTGACCAAGGTAGCAAGAGCTTCAGCTCCCTGTGATGGCAGAAATCATGTCAGCCTGTCTTTCCCTGCCTCAATGGCACACATGTGTGAATCTATCCCACATTCTTTAAAAAAAAAAAAAATGAAAATTTAAAACAAGTATGACATATGGGTAGACCTTAAGAGAGCTTAGTAGCTGGGTCTTGGCTGTGGATACTTCATATGGTACATTCTGTACCTTTTAATATATTTAAAATATTTCATGATATCCAAAGTAAGTGCATTAGAAATACAAGAAACTGAAAACTATTTCCTTTAAAATGGGTTTAGGTAAGAATTATAGACAGTGTGGAGTTAGATTAAAATATATAACTTCCTGCTCTAAAAATCTGAGACCTTCATTTAAGGAAATGATGTCTTTATGTTAAACTTTATCTTCTGGATAGACAGACCTATTTTCCTTGAGCATCTGAATTTTTCCAAAAGGGAACTTCCCCCAATATATCTTTCAGCAGTAATGATTCAGAGGTCTTGTGATATCAGAGTCCTCAGACAATCTGATTGTTAAGAGAAGGTGCAGCTGAAGTCAGAAGAAGAGAAAAATTTCCAGGGATTAAAATCTCAGATTAGATATACATTAAGGAACAAATGAACCATATGTATACATTTCATGTGATTGGAGGAAAATGTTTATATTGCTTGTATAGCTGCTTCTGGAAAAGCCTTTTAAAAAGTCTCATTTGAGCATTTTGTTTTCTTCTTTTCTGGGCATGGTTAACAAATTAGAGAGCCTATTTCCTCTCCACAGCTGTGCATCATTGCCTTAGGGACTAAAGTGGGAACAGATTCTGAAGGAGTTCTGCTGTTTAGCAGCAGGAGCTCTTCATATAAACAAGCCTGTGACCTACCCACGGACCCAACAGATGTCTGTGAGCATTCCTGCAGGCTACTCTATCCTGCGACTGTCCAGGGTATGACAGGGCCCTGATGGCAGGGCCCTGACTCTGAAGTAATGTTGCCCTGAAGATACTGGATGCACAGACAGGTCTAAAGTAAATTCAGAGAATCTGCTTCCTTGTTTGGCCCTTAGGAAGCGATGCCTGTGACCTCTGGGAGTTACAGTAGATTGGATTGCTCAGTAGACTTTATTTCCTATCTATAGATATTTATTCATTTTCACTATTTTCATGAAATAGAAATTCTGAAACGAATGCCTTTTGGAAAGCTAATGTGTTTTCCAGTAGGAAAAATTACATGTGTTTTAGTCCTTAATTATTAATGGCTTAGACGAATATGTTTTACTGAAAACCCATCATAAAATTAGAATTTTATTAAGATTGTTAAATTTAAGTGATAATGAAGGGTGATGCCAACTTTGTTTGTAATGTACTAAAATAAGCAGGCTGACTTTGAATATTTAAAATTATTTTATTTGTTAGATATCCCCATCTTATTAGAAAAGAATTTCCTCAGTAAGCCATTTTTGGAGAATTGAGCAAGTGAGATTTTAGGAAATGGACCAAAAGTAGTGGCAACATAACTCTCTAGTATATTAAACATTTACCTCATAGAAAGGCAAAATATGGGTAATTTAAGGCATCAGATAACACAGAGATTTTTCCAGCTTGCTGAGAATGAACCTGATTGTGTATTGAAATCAAGGTTTCTTTCTAACTGACTTTGAACAGTAAAAAGATGCTACTAAATGGCTCTGGAATATGGTCATCTTGGACTGAGATCACTGACCTTACAGTCTTGAACTTTAAGAATCTGGGGGTTTTTTAGTACCAATAAGGAACAGTGGCCCACCAGGTTAATGGACTTAGGCAGGCCATACATGATGATGGTATACAAATCATTAAAAAAAAATTAGTATTATCTTTAATTTTAGAGTTCTAAATGTGCTTGATTTTCATAAAAATCTGAAAATATTCATATATGTATAAGAAATACCACTTATGACTGTGTTTTAACAAAAATAAGGGAAAAAATAAAATTTGAGTCCAAGACTTAGATCTTAGTAATGATTTATAAGAAATTTAAGAGAAAGAAAAATGTGTTAGATGATATCATGGGGATACATTCAGCAAATCCAATCTGTGGGAAACTCTACTGGATAAAGGATTTTGTTTTTTCAGTATACAGAAACAATTCTGAAAAGGGAAGCTTTAAATTAAGAGAAACTTAACAGACATAATAACCTAATAGCGATCTTATTGATAAAAGAGTATGCATGTATGAGAAACAGAGAAATGTGAACAATAATTTATTTTTAATGGCATTAAACAACTTCATTAGAATTATTTTATTTTTTGAATTTAATAACTTTTTGGTTTTAAATTTTTTCCAGCTTTTTGAAGTATAATTGACAAATAAAATTGTATAAGAGATCTGACAATTAAGTTTGTGAACTTGCAACTGGGTCCTTATGTTGGCAGTACTGTATAAACAACCAGGTAAGATTTCATACCCTGGTATATCAGTGTCTCAAAGCAGTATTTCCGTTGACATGTGGCAGTGTCTTGCTGAATAGTGTTCATTATTTTTGCTGTGGATTTTTGTTTGGCATCATGAGAATGTCAGAGCTTAAATTAGATCAACAAACAAGCATCGGTGAATTTCTTATTAAACTTCATGGCATTATCCCTATAAACTTTTACTAACACATCTCTGATTTCAGGGACGTGTTAGTAAAAGTTTATAGGGATAATACCATGAAGGAAAAGCAGTGTACAAATGGATTAACATTTTTCTGAATGGAGATAAAGCAGCACTGACGACGAGAGATCAGGGTGGCCAGGAAAGGACAGAACTGATGAAAACGTTGCAGAAATTCATCAAATTTTGCCACAGAATTATCAGCTGACTGTGAGAGAAGCATAGCAGACCAAGTAAACATTGATAGAGAAACAGTTTGGAAAATCTTAACTGAAAATCTTGGCATGAGAAAGGTTTGGCTCTTGTATTACAACAATACCCCAGCTCACATGGCACAGCAGTGTACAAATGGATTAAATGTTTTTCTGAAGGGAGAGAAAGCACCACTGATGAAGAGAGGTCAGGGAGGCCTGACCTCTTATACAGTACTGCTAACAAGGAGAACAGGCACAAACATGGCAAAAATTTATCAAATTGTGCTTCAAAATTGTCAGCTGACTGTGAGAATCATAATAGCCCAAGTAAACATCAATAGAGAAACAAATAGGAAAATCTTAACTGAAAATCTTGGCATGAGAAAGGAATGTACAAAAACGGTCTTGAAGAAGCTCCACCAATGAACAAAAGCAAAGGAGAGTCAAAGTTTTCTAAGACCTTTGGGAGAAGTAAGATGATTTAGGCCATGCTCTCACTGGTGATGAAACATGGGTGTGCCCATATGACCCTGCAACAAACCATCAAAGTGCACAATGGAAGTCAGTCAATTTTTCCATGACCAGAAAGTTCCATCACTCCAAATCAAGAGTCAAAATGATGTTACCAACCTTTTTATAGCAGAAGGATTGTTAGTTATGAATTTGTACCAACTAGATAAATAGTTGACACTTTACTATTGAAAGTGCTGAAAGGGCTACATGGAAAAGTTAGATGAAAATGACTAAACTTTTCACTAAAAACTCATGGCTATTGCATCATGACAATGCACCAGCTCACAAGACACTATCTGTGAGGGAATATTTATCCAGCAAACAAATAATTATATTGGAATGTCCTCCCTACTTACCTGAGCTAGCCCCTAAGGACTTTTTTCTTTACCCTCTTTTCTTTTTTCTTTTTTATCCTTTAAAAAGATAAAGGAAATATTGAAAGGAAGACATTTCAATGACATTCATATTATCAAGAGTAATATGATAACAGCTCTGATGGCCATTCCAGAAAAAGAGTTCAAAAATTTCTCTGAAGAATTAGGTGCTGGCATTGGTGCATAGCTTTCCAAGGGGAGTACTTCAAAGCAATGAACTATGAAGCACTTTTTCTATGATGAGTTCATGAACTTAATTGTCAGACCTCATATATTTGAGATGTACAACTTGATTACTTAATATATGTATACGTTAACAAATGATTACCACACTCACATTGGTAATCACCTCACCTAGTTATTTTGTATATGCATATGGTAAGAATACTTAAAATCTACTCACTTAGCAAATTTTAAATATTCAATACAGAATTTTCAACTATAGAAATGTTAAAATAAGGTTTATGGCTTTTATAGAGAGTTCTCATCTTTAAAAGATACACATTATAATATTTGTAGACAAAATGATAGATATCTGAGATCTATTTCAAAATTTGGCATGGGTTAGAGAGTGGACAGGTATATAGATAAAACAAAATCACCATATGTTAATAATTATTAAGAGTGGGTAATGGACTCACTGGTTTAACTAAACTATTCTCTTCATATTTGTGTGTTTGAAAATGTCTATAATAGAAAGTTCAAAAAATTTATTGAACATTAAGCTAAAATTTCCACGAGGTCCAGAACTGTGTATTTATCCTTGTATCACTAGAACATAGAATGGTAGGTATATGGAGTGGTACCTCAATAAATAATGTAAGAATTCATTAATTAACATTTGATATTTTATGCTTGAATCTGAAGAGTTTTATTTGCAAAAAAATGCCTTCATGAAACCTTAGAGATGTGAATTCATTAGACCTTAACAGAAGATGGCAAAACAAAGAATAAACCAAGTCTATTTATTATGTTAATTTCTTTTACGTTCCAAACAGGCCATGATTTAAGTGATCCTTCCAAACTGAGGCTGTGAGTAATAGCCTGACTATTAAAGAGGCCTACCCAAAACTCTTCTAGAGTCATCCTTTATCTAAACTTGTAAAATACCCAGCATGCTAATTGAACAAACTTTTGTTTAGAAATTAATTATGAGAGATATTCTGCTCTGTGCTTGGGGTAAAACCAAAATAAATCATTAGTCCTCAAGAAGCTAAGTACTTTGGTGTAGATGAGAAACTTACTCTTGTTTAAAGAAACCCATCCAAACATTTTTAGAAGTTCCTTTGCTCATGAAATATTGGGGACTTTTTGCTACCTTATCTTGCCATATTAAAACAAAGTTAGAGGATCTGGGGCTATGGTGGGAATTATTGGTTATTTGAGTTAACTGTATGTTCATATGACATTACTCTAAGATATAAGATGTGATAGTTCAAAGTAAGAGTTTTATAACTAATATCACCCTGACTGTGGTTGTGGCACTTTCTTTAAAATCTCACTTTGCTTGCTAGGCCTATTTAATCTTACACAAAGGCCCAAATGATGCTGTATGGTGGTCAGGAGTGGTGGCTCATGCCCATAATCCCAGCATTTTGAGAGGCTAAGGTGAGAGGATCCCTTGAGGCCAAGAGTTCAAGACCAGCCTGATCAATACAGCAAAACCCTATCTCTATAATCAACAATTATAAAGAACATTAGCCAGATATGGTGGTGCACACCTGTAGTCAGGTGGCCGAGGTGGAGGAAGATCAAATGAACCCAGGAGTTTGAGATTGCAGTGAGCTATGAAGATATCACTGCCATGGTATTCTATTCTGGGCAACAGAACAAGACTCTGTTTTTAAGGAAGTGCTGGATTCTGGATATACATTATCAATTTTTGGTGTTTGGGGTTGTCATTGTTGTTTTTTTATTTAATTTTGTTTTGTTTTTGTCATTGTCTTAGGCAGAAATCTATTCTAAATTGTGATAGATTTCTGACTAACTATTGGAAAAAATAGCCTTCTGTTTGCCAAAAGTTTATCCAGGTTTTTTATTATATAATAAAAACAAAAATCCAGGTTTTTTATTATAAAAAATTTCACTGTTTCTCCTTTAAAATCTAATTATTTTAAAGATTAAACCTGCAAAATAAAAGGTTATCCTTTAGCTATTTAAAAGGGAAAATAATCCAAAACCCAAGAATGTGATTATAACTTGGTCTAGCCAGAATTCATGACTCTAACCCACACACAAGACTGAATTTTATTAGTGTACAGTTTGTACTGTATTCTCCTACATTTCAGTTGGTCATGCCCTAAAAATGTGCTTTTTGGCTTGGATAAGTAATTGAAAAATTACCCAATGGCTAAGGTTGTTTTGTGTCTGATTTCCACCACGTGGCTGTACAACTTTTGGGAATATGCGATCAGTGCCAAATAAGGACAGAGGTTTACCAACTGTAGCTCCTTTAGCAGAGAGGCAGTGTTTAGGCTCTGTCTCCCACTGAGGATTTTATCCTTACAGGGAATGTGTCTATTTTTTATTTTACAAGACCAAGTGACAATTTTATCCTAGTCTGCCAGTGGGTTTTGACAGTGTTACTTTTGAGCAAACTTCTCAACAAATGCACGAAAGTTAATATATTAAAAATAAGATATACACAATAAAAAAGTAGGCATCTGGATGTTTAGAATCATGCCTTCTGATCTGGGCTGGTTGATTCTATCATTAGTTACCCAATCTGTTTAAGAATTCACCACCAGAGACCAGTTCTTCTCCTTATTCCCATGCAATTCACTAAATTCAGAGAGCTCTTAATTTACTTGCAATGAAAAGCTCATGTTACACAAAGTGCAAAACCACTCGCAGGAAACATGAAAACCCAACCTCCTGTGATACCTAGTGGGCTAACCAACCAACTGCAACCACTTGATGTGTCAGCAAAAGAGCCCTTTAAGGCCCTAATGAAGAAAGAGGGGATGAAGTGGATGCAGCCAGCTGGTCATGATTTAACACCCCGAGGCAGAATCAAGAAAAGAATCCATTGCCCAGGTCTGTCATTGAATCCTAAGATCGTGCAATGGCATCAAGAAGGAAGTGGTTGTGAAATTCTTTAAAAAATGAGGCATCAGCAATGCTATGGATGGAACTGAGAACAATAAAATTTACCAGGATGAGTAAAGTAACTCTTCAGAAGACACTGAAAATGCAGAAGTTGAAGAAGACGACACTTTTGATATTGACAGTGGCAAAGAGCACTTAGCCTTCTAGGATACAGAAATATTAATTTGTTATCAGCACATAAAATTTCATGTACCTTGTTATCTGTTCTTGTGTTTTGTAATTGTATGTGACCTAAAATTTCTTGTACAATATGTTAAAAAATGAATACTAAAATTCTTTTATAATACACAAACCTAGCACCTAAACATAAATAAAAATTTAATTAAAAATTTAAAATGAACAATTTTTCTTCCTGAAAGTTTAGGCCGAAAACATGGGTGTACAATATATACTGCAAAATATGGTATTCATGACAGTGATTAATAAAAATTGTATGAAAATTTATAAATACAATATGAGTCTTATTATATTATTGTAAGCATACATTGAGAAAATATAGATTATTTGATAAATTTTAATTGTTTGGACTTATACTTCTTTTTCTGTTTACCTGTGCTTTCTAAAATGGGAATGTTAAAATTTTACAAGCAGCAACAATTAAATCATATTATGAGAAATATATTTTGGGGTTATCATATTTTGAAAAAACATATGTTTAGATTGTTTATAATTACTGAACTTTCAGATAATATGTGCATCTTGAAATAAGTCTACTGTTTCATCTTGTATGTCAGACATGATATTTACCTAGCTATCCATACATATATTTTGTTACAAAATGCTTTATTTACCCTCTAAATTGGCTGATTTTTCTTTTGCTGAGAGTTAAAACATTTATGTGTAATAAAGGGAGTTGGGGATAAATTCAAAGGCAAAAAAAAGGGTCAGTACTATTTAATTTAAGATTTATTGTATTTAACATTAATCATCTCCCTCTGTCTTTTTTCTGGGTTTGTCCAGTTGGAGTGCCTCTCTTCGTCTCTGCCGTAAGTCAGAGTACGGTATGTACTGTACCTGTACTGGAGTATTTTATTACTTGTTAGAATTTTTCCGAGTGCTAGGTCATTTTGGGCAGGAAGTCGTTGCCAGGCAGAAAGAGACGGAAAGGAAAGCAAAAATAATGTACTCTAAAAAAGGGTGGTATTTGCAAGTTGCACACAGCTGTTATTTTAAACCATCAAGAGCAGGGTTTGGTGGTGACAGCCACATCTACCCTGGAGCGTGTCACTAAAGAGAGCTAAGCATTACAGGAGCCACAAGCAGACTGTGCAATTAGGGTTAGGTGAAAGGATTGGGTAATCCTGCACTAGTCACTGTTACATAACATAGCAGTCGCTGCCCAGGGATAGGAGCGGTAACTGAATATTATAGCGGGAACTGTTAGCATTGCTGCAGCCAAGGGTCACTAGCTGTTTCCGTTATAAACCTTATTTTGTAGTTGGTTTATAACCCAGACAGCTTAATTTACATCAGACTGGAACCTGGCATTCAAATTAGAAGCCTAGAGGCCTTTCTTTTTTTTTTTTTCTTTTTCCAATAATACAATTTAGAGCTAGAACATGCCAGAGAGATCTAGTCCAACTTCTACTTTACAGATAAGATAAAGGTATATAGAATGAGATATGTCATGTCATATGGTTACCTAGAGGCAGAACCAAACCTAGGACATAGGTTTGTGCCCTCCCGAATAAAAAACCTAACAAAACAGGTCTCTTTTACCACCCCATGCTAATGTGGTTTATTTTTAATACACGAGAGAGCTGGAGGAATGCAGGAAGGGATGACTGTTGACTCTCTTACACTCACCAGGCATCCCTCTTAACATTTGGAGTGACCAGGGAAATGCAGCTCGTTCAGTGGCCCAAAAGGAAAGCACTAAGGCCATCTTTCGGGGCTATTTTGCATTTTAATATCCTTTTCCCTCCAGTTCTATCAGTTGTGTGTTCAGTTGATTCATTTACTATCCAAAAAGGAATGATTGTTAAACCATTAAAACATGGGAAATACTTTCTACATTCTCATGGTCATAAAATAAATCACAAATGAAGCTGGAAAGGAAAGAGGGTTATGAAACCAGGGTCATGTTTCTATAAAACCACAACTGGTTAAAAAGTGAGTTCCATAAATCAACCATGCAATCATTTTATCTCCATGATATCAAACAAATAGTGTTGTGGTAGATTATTTTTCTCTGGTAAATTCCAACAATTATTTTGTCAATATTAGATAAAGTCAGAATTTTTGATGTCAATGAAGTTCCATGTGGTTGGCTAAAACTATACATCACATGTATAGACATGTGATGACTTCATGTATAGCTGAATTTCCTGAAATCCAACCCAGAGAAACATCCTACGTTGATTATAGCATGGCCCCGTGTTTAAAAGACTAGCTCAGACCTGAGAGAACCATGGCAGCGCAG
Source organism: Loris lydekkerianus (assembly GCA_963574355.1). Classification (NCBI taxonomy): domain Eukaryota; kingdom Metazoa; phylum Chordata; class Mammalia; order Primates; family Lorisidae; genus Loris; species Loris lydekkerianus. The sequence continues at coordinate 12,083 of CAUYPK010034569.1, forward strand.
TGGGACTTTTAAAATGTTCTTATCATAACATTAGCATTTGAATTTCAAAACCTAGTTCTATGCCCATCATGTAGGTAGTACACCCTTCTATTTTCACCTCTTTGTTTACACCCAAGTTCCTGGACCTTTATGTGAACATGTCTTTTTCTTCTACTGGATGGTAAATTCCTTTCAGTACAGGGTCTATGAACTGTTTTTCAGATTTACACTCTGTCTTCCATGACCACACCCATACCAAGTATAGTTGGTACTTTTTTTCATATGGCATATACACAATCCAAGTTTGTATTGTTTGTAATGTTATTTTCTTGGGAACACACCTCTGCAGATTATAGGATTATTGTATTAACAGTTGTCATCTCCTATAGAAGAAGATGATAATAAAATGAACTTAAGCCCAATTTAAGTGTAAAAGAGAAGAAAGGAGTAGGTTGTCAAGCTTTAGACTTTGAGTTTTAGTTATGAGAAGTCAGAAGTGAGCTGGAACATAGAAATTAGAATCACTAGTGTATAATTTGCTAAATGGAACCCAACTAAGAGTTTGTCTATTGTTTGTAATTTTATGTTATTTTTTACCTCTATTCCTAAATTAAGATGATTGTATTTTGTTTATACTTTGTTTGTGGTCATTATTATTCTGTAAGTTTATGACATTGACAGCTTGAAATTTCTATAAACCACAAAAACCATATTGAGGAAGTGGGCGGTAATTGGGGAAAGGAAAGTATAATATGGAGAGAATTAGTCAAAGGCTGTTGTAATGATTTGGCTCAGTTAGAGGATTCATTTGTTTTGAGTTTCTTGTCCAATGTATTATAACATTATTGGAGATGACTTCATAGGTCAAGTGTCACTAAAAAACCTCATATTTTTATTTAGCATGAGGAGATCCAAACTTGCCAGAAAGTCAATATTTATCAGGGTCACTTCATTTAATATTTTTATTTTCTCCATAACCTAATGCCCATTTCAGGAGTTGACAACTTCAGTCAGTGGTTTAGTTATCCTCATTTTGTCAGAATGACATGCCACCAACCTAACTTCTTGTTGCTAAGAGTGAGAGTAGGGAAAAGTGTTTTTTGAGTGAATAGCATGTCTCTGTGGCTTAAAAGCATAGGAGAAAGCGTCAGGTTTCAGCGGTGTGGAGGGTCCTATTTTAGGAGTTTGGAGCTATCATATTGAGAAGTTATATCTTGTATGAAACATGTGTTCATAAGAAAAATCCATTTGCAGACACTCAAATTGCATAATAACAAAAATCTAAATGCATTACAAGGAGTTTGACATGCAAATGAAATTTTCTCTGCTGTTTGGTTTCAAAGCCACTAAAAAGGAAAATTGGTTTGAGATGAAATGAAAGCTGTGTGTAATCCTTGTGAATCTAAACTCAAGTAACACTGGAAGAAGTTGGAAAAACTGACTCATAATCACAGAAGACCATTATATGTCTCTTGTGTGTACATACCCAGAAGCCTTGCTGTTCTATAAACACAGAGTGTCAAACATGCATGATACTCACCACATTTCCAGCTTGTAGAAATGGAAACTTGTGATTTCTAGGAAAATATCTGACTTCCGCAATGCTGAGAATAATTCTATAATAAAACGTGTCTATGACCGATATTTAGTGATATCGGTCAGTTGTTCAATTACATATGTACCCATAGATTTAACTACTTATTTATATGTAACCACAGACTTCTGTTTCATTTTGCCTTATTTTACTCTCTTAGAATGCCACGTGAAAGGAATGACTATATTTGCCTCAATTCTCTGCTAAAATATGTATAATTTTTTCATTACATATTATATTTTATTACTTATTGCTAATTTTGCCTTATACCTTATATATAACCAATGCTACCTTAGCAGTTTAATAGCTGATTCTTTCTCATCTGTCTTCTAATTCTCAACTCTGTTCTTTTGCTCCTCATTTGGGGAGATTTTCCTTGACGTGACTTCATTTTCCAGATCAACCAATTAGGCCTTTTACCAGTACTAATTTATTTATTTTTTCAGCATCTTTATGAGTAATTTTATTTCCACCATCATGGTTTTAAAGTATTTTATTTCTAGAAGCATGGTTTTAAATTCTAAGAAGGCTTTCAGTTTTGATTTTTTTCATAGCCCCATATTTTTGTTTTATTGATATATTCTCTGGAATTCTGTTGAGGATGATCTATGATACTGGTTTCCTTCTTTATTCTTTTTTTTTTTTTTTTTTCTCTTTTTTAAATTTCACATTAATATGTGGGTATAAATTATTAGGTCACATTGTTTGCATTTCTTAGGTAAAATTCAAGTTGTAGTTGAGCCCTTTGCCCAGGAGGTGTGTTGTATACCCTCACATCGTGCACCTTAGGTGAGAGCTTACCAGTCACCCTCTCTTCTCCCCTTTTCCCTGGCTCATCTCCCTTCTCCCCTGCCCCATTTGAATTCAATTGTGCTCTTCTCTCATGCGGACATGTAGTCTTTCATCTGTTGGTTTCATGTTAATGTTGAGGACATAGAACTTTCTTTATTCTTGTTGATTTTGTCTTGGTGCTTGATGATTTGTGTATAGCTGTATTTATGGGACAGTAGGGAAGGAGAAAACAATATGAGGAAATGGCATGTTGATTTCTCTATTAACTAGGTTCCTTATTCTTCCCAGAATCTACATTGTGGTTTCTAAAGCCACAGTATATGGGAGAAGAAAATTTGTGACTCCTCCTTATGTGTATCATCTTAAGTAAAGGTCAATTTGACCTCCCCAGTCTGTATATTTTGATTCAGCTATTCCATTTCTAGAAGTTTACCTTAAGGGTAGAGTCTAGGTCATGTGTACAAAGGATTAGGTTCAAGAATGTTCCTCACAGTTATAACAATGCAAAAATAACAAAATGCAATGTCATAATTTAGGCGCAGGATTGATACAGGATAGTGAGTCAGGAAATGGAAAACAATGTAACTCTTAGAAGTTATGTCTCATGCACTATTTAAGGAAAGAAAGAAATGATCACATAATAATATGAATAGAAAGAGAAAATTCTTTATAGTCTAAATGTGATTCTATTTAGAAAATTAAGAAAGACATCTTCGTGTCTCAAAATGGAGTCACACATGTTAAGCAAATGTGTGTGTGTTTGTATATCAAAATAGAACACACTTTTACCCCACCCCGGCACAACAAAAAAAAGAATAGCCAGGTGTTGTGGTGGGCGCCTGTAGTCCCAGTTACTCGCGAGGCTGAGGCAAGAGAATCGCCTAAGCCCAGGAGTTGGAGGTTGCTGTGAGCTCTGTGATGCCACGGGCATTCTACCACGAGTGATAAAGTGAGACTTTGTGTCTACAAAAAAAAAAAGAAAGAATGTAGTCTCAGTCAGAACACACTGATATATTAACCACGGTTATTACTGATGGTAAAAACATTATAGTTGTTGTGTTGTGTTTCATTGTAGTGTACAACTTCTCTTATTTACAACACATAACTTCTAAGATTTCATTATATAATATATATATAATACACATATGTAAAATATGTATCTATATGTTATAAAACATAATGATAAAATAAATAAGGATGAACCATTTCCAGATTCAGGAACTGGAGTATTACCAATAATTTTGGAATTAGCTGGGAATACTTATATATTTCTCTATAGTTCATTGCTCTATTCCCAAAGGTAACCACTCTTTTAATATTTGGTTTATGGTTTCCTTGCTTTTTTGGTTTATGTTTTTCAAAATATATTCCTTAACAGGCTATAGTGTAATTTTTCTTATTTTTGAGTCTTATGAAATTGAATCATATCATATGGAATCCTTTGTCATTTTCTGTATATATTTTTTTCAACACCTAGATACATTATCTTATTAGTGGTATGTATTCATTGTCAGAGTTTTCTGTTATTATAAAGATTTTAGGTTTTTTCCCAAACTGCAGAACTTCTTTTTCATTTTGCCTTATTTTATCCTCTTAGAATTTTCTGTTAAAGGGGAGTAGTCTTGTTTCTGATTTGAAAGAAAGTACTTTTTGATTGGTAATCTCTTATTTAAGGTGCACAGTGTAAGGGTATACAACATGCCCTCTGGGTAAAGGGCTCAACTACAACTTGAACTTTACCTAGGAAATGCAAACAATGTAACCTAATCATTTGTACCCACATATTACTGTGAAATTTAAAAAAGAGGAAAAAAAAAGAATAAAGAAGGAAACCAGTATTTCTTTAATATTTTGCCTCAAAGTTTGAATTTAATGTACATTTTCTATTGATACTTTTGATCAGATTATGAAAATTCTCTTTATTTCTAGTCCACTAAGAGTAATTTTAAGATCACAAATAATTGTTGAATTTCAGCTATTGTTTTCTATATCTGTTGAGATGATAATATGTTTCCATTTTTCTCTCAATACAGTATTAGATATGCTAATAGTATTTAACATTTCTGAATTTCTTGATCATAATATGATCATAGATTAAGATTTCCAAAGTATTCTTTTGTCAGACTATAGTTTAGGATATTTGTAGATATGTTCATGTCCTTTGAATTTCCTTTCTCACATTTCTAGTTGATTGTGGTAGTCAGATTGGTCTACATTCTAATCTCTGGAAACTGGGAACAGAGTGTGTTACTTAGAAAAGGGGTCCTTGCTGATGTGATTATCATGTTAAAGATCTTGAGATCAAGAGGGTATTCTGAAATATCTGGGTGGGCTCAATCAAATCACATCCTTCTTAAAAGCACAGAGCACTTCTGATATATCATAATAATTTGTCATCTTCTTATCTCAAAATGGAGTCACACATGTCAAGTGGCATTGTTCCAAGAGATAAACATATGGATAATGGACTGAGGTCATAACACCTGCTATTGTCCAATACCACCTGCTATTGTCCAGTATCACCCAAGACTTGAAACAAATCAGTAGAAAATGAAAGATGGCTGAGATCATGAGAATAGAACCTCCTTTTGTGAAGGATCACAAAATCAGACGCCTTGGGAGGATCTGCCAGCAAGAACTCTGAGGCCTTCTCCAGCCTTTGGTGACTGCCCCAGGAGATTCCGCCCAGAGAAACAACAACCCTCAGATGACTTGTCTGAAGGACCCCTGGACCCTCTCAAATGGTCCGTTGGAGTATTAGTCTCCTGAGCTATCACTGTGGTGCCTTACCACCTGCTCCACCTTACCTTACTGACTGTGTGTTGAATAGTAACTATGTAACAAATGGTGTGTGAAGGCCTCACAATTAACCATGAATTATACACTTGAACCTCTGTAAGTTGACTACCCAAGGGACAGTAAAAAACTGGTCAAGGTACAGAGGTGATCAACATAAGGAACTAGACCTATTGTATTGATACATACATGTACTTCATTTTCTTTACAGCTTTTATTAGAGAATATCATAGGAAATCAGACATAATTTAAATAATATACAAATATATATAGTATCACACAAAATGAGTATATTTAGTATTTTCTAATTGTTCAATCTTTTTTTTTTCAGAAAAGAGAGTCAGTTTTGGTCTGTTTTTTATTCTTATTCCAGATATAAGTGGAGAAAGCACTCTCAATGCTGGGTACACCACTCACCCTACCTGAGCATTTTTCCACAGCAAATAATGTCAGCTGCATTGTCAAAGTCAGTGAGAATCTCTGCAGTTTCTGTGTCATCCTCACTTGCTTCTTTCACTTCATCAGCTGCTTCATGTGCTTTTATGCTTGTCTGCACTTCAGTCATTATAACTGGAAAATTGCTACTGGGTTAGGTTCATTGGTGGTCATCACCTCATCATTCATTGCAACAAAACCTTCAAAATCTACTCCTTTGAATTCTACCATGGGAGATGGACTATCTGATGAGGCCAAAACACCATGGTATTAGGTTGTGACAGATAAAACTTTTTGAAACACTTCTGTATTGTTTCTGGCTGAATGTTATTTGAAGAACTGATCCAGAGGACAGCATCCAGAGCATTAACTGATACAGCAAAATTGCTTCCACAGATGGACCACAGGTGTGTGTAAGTAATGATCCATTGCAGGAGGAGGGTTGGTAGTGTATTTTAAATGTTTGGATGATGCTTTGGTCATGAGGTTGGATTTTTGAGGTCATATTTGGAGGCAGAAATTTCAGTGTTACGTTTGTGAGATGATTCACTTGTTGAGGGCCAGGACAGTTGCCTATAGTCAGTAGAATAGACCATTTTTTCTTCCTAATTTCTTGGTTAATACCCCTTCCCTACTCCTCAAATAGGATACCAGTCATCCATGTGCATTTGTTTGGTCTCTGAGTGAGATCAAACCTTCAAGGTCTTCAGGCCTTGGTTTCTTGAATGCACATAGCTTTGTTAACTTACCAATCACTAAGGGCTTTAGTTTCTTTCCAGTTGAGCTAGCAAAGCAGAGAGGTGAAATGTTCTTTGGAAAGTTTTCTGCTCTTACATTTGCCACCCTTTAGGATGAGGCTTCTGTCAGGCAGCACCCTGATAAAGAGTCTGCACTTCTCAGCGTTAAAGTTGTCATCATCTTTGAAGCCTCTGGAGAAGTCTGAGAACTTTTTGATGAACTCTTCCACAACTTTTATTGCAACTTCATTACATTCATCACACAAGACTTTCTGGGAGATCTCATGTCACAGATGAAATAAATTTCTCAAGCCAAGCACTTGATGTTTGAAAATCTGCCACCCTGAAATTTCTATGTGAATTTTTTTAGCAAGTTCTTGGATCATCAGACTGGAGATTTGGGCATTAACTGCTGTCACTTGTTTGAACCAGCTTATTGTGGCCTCTGACTTCATAGAGAAAAGTTTTCCTCCATTTTCCACTGCAGGTCTCTGTTTCTTTACCAAATGTCTCCAAGTACTCATGTTTATATTTTTGGATATTGTTAACTGTGGTCTTGCTAAAACTGAAATGTTCTGCCATCTTTCTTTGTCTGCTGCTTTCCAGAAAAATGTAGAAGATCAATCTTTCCTTCATTGTCAGCTCTTTGAATTTTTTCTTTTGGGCCATCATATCTTAATGAACTGTAAAATGTTTCAGTAATTGTAGGATGTATCCACAATTCAGACCAATCCTTCACATTGAAAAAAAATCTTTCACAGCACATAATAAACAATAGGATATTAGGCTTAATCCAACACATGGTAATAATAAACCACGCACAAAAGAACTTATACTAGAGAAAAAATACTACTACTAAGGGGCAGAGCCCACATCTTCTACCATTTGGTATAGAGTGGACTCAACTGGCCAAGTATAGAGGGTAAATTAATATTGTATGTCATAGTCCAAGTGGCCAAGATACAACTTATGAGATGGTCAATATATAGAGGTTAGTCTTACATTGAATAAATATGGTACATGTCTGGTCTATGAAAATTAGGTCAAGTAAGGAGGTGGTCAATGTAGGGAAGTGGTCAACTATGGAGGTTTTACTGTATATGTAAAATTGGGTATTGAGTCATTCTAAAACTTTCTAGCTTTGGTTGGAGTTAGCTCCCCTAGGTGGTAGCAATGTAATTAGACATCAATTTTCCAGCAGTGGAGAACCAGAGAAATGTAATCTGAAGATTCAGCCATCTTTGAAGAAGAAGAAGGAAGGCCAGGGCCCAAGGAATGTGGGTAGCCTTTAAAAAACAATTCTACCTTAAGACCCAGAAAAGACAGTAGCTCAGCTCTGCTAATACCTTGATCTTAGTCTGGTGAAGTGTGTATTAGACTTTTAACCTCTAGAAACATATATAAATGTGTGTTGTTTTATGCAACTAAGTTTTTGGGTGATTTGTTAGAGCAGCAACATAAAACTAATATATTTAGTTTTGTTATTAAGATCATAATGGGGTTCTTTTACTTCTATTTCTATTGTCTATAACAGTGGTTCTCAACCTTTCTAATTGCAGTGTTGTTACAAATGGAACAAAGTGGTCATGACACACAGGTTGAGAACCGCTGCTCTAGAAGAATCTGTATAAGACTGGGATAGTTTATTAGAAGAAAGTTTAGTAAAACTTTTTCTTTGAAATTGTCTGGGCATGGTGTTGGCTTTGCACAAGCTTTTAAATACTTTACTGGGGCATTATAGAGCTGATGGCCCAGTAAGGGAAGTATTGAGCCCTAAAAGAACTGACTCACACATGTCCGATGTTCTCAGCAATTAAACATTTCTAAGCTGGCAAAAAATAAATAAATAAATAAAATAAAACAAAATGAAAATCTACTAGTTCAATTTTAAATTGTCCTAAGATTATTCTTAATTTTCTTTTAATTATAAAGGTAATCTTCATGCTACATGATTCTTTTATTATATTACTTTTTCCCCAGGAACATCTAATTTCCCTCCATGCAAATTTCAAGTTTCATTGTATTCTGATGTTATCTTTTTAATCTCTGCCCTATCTTTCCTTAAATTTTCTTTTCCATTCCTAATTCTATTTGTTTGATTCTTTCTCCCTCCCCCATTTTTTTTTAAACAATTCACCATTTGTTTTCCTATTTGGTACTTATTTTTTTCAGATTTTTTGCTTTTATACATCTTCCATTTTCCTTTTAGAGTCATTTTCTTCTATGCTGAAAAAATATCTGAGAAGTTTCTTTACTGCAGTTTTGCTAATGCCAAAAGTTTTCAGTTCTTATTTATGAAACACATATTTATTTGTTTTTATTACTGAAAGAGAATTTGATTCATTATACAGTTCTAGGCTGACAATTTTATCATTTCACTGTGTCCTGGCTTCTGTTGCTGCTGTTGACACATCTACTGTTTGTTCAATTGATTGTTTTTAGGAGATTTGTTTATTCTCTCAGTCTGCTTTTAAGAAGTGTTCTTTGGCTTTAGTAGAAAGGTCAGAGTTGAAGATTCATTTTTATTTATCCCATTTGGTGTCCCTTCTAGCTATAGATTCTTACCTTCCACTATTTCTGAAAAATTTTATTGTTGTTCTTTCAAAATTTGGCTCTGTTTATAATCCCTATTCTCTTCCTCTCAAACTCCAATGAATCATACAAGGTTTCATTCTTGTATTCTACATTCCCTGTGTCTTAAACACTCTTTAGTAATTTTTATTTTATTTTGTCTTTGTGCTGCATTTTTCATTCTTCTTCATTATGAAATTTTCAGTTTATTTACTGAGTCTTTGTGTTAATCTGATCATCCACTAATTTAAGTTTAAAGATTATATTTTTATTCTAAAAAAGGTGTGTTTTACTTAAATCTATTTGATAGTTTAAGAAAATTTTTAGCGTTTGAAAAAATAGTGCATAGGTAGGTCCCGCATCTAAAAACTCCAACATCTGTAGTCCTTGAGATTCGTATGTATTGTTAGTAGACACTACTGACTTGTTAATGACTATCAGTTTCCTTTTGCTGTGATCTATGATCAAGGGTTATCTGTATTTGACTGACATAAATAAAGATCCTAAGAACTTTAATTTCCTTTAAAAATTTAATACAGTAAATTACTCTTTCTCATTCCATAACCATGACTAGAAACTTATGAGTAGCAACATCCAGGGCTGACTCAGATTCTGCTAAGGGAGAAAAGCTTGAATAGTTACTGTTTGTTAGAACTGAATATATTAAATCATAAGATTTATTGGGAGTGTATAGTATAAAACATTATATAATATAAACCAGATTGTATAGTAGTAGAAAATTTAACAAAGGTTCTTGGTGTGTTTTTGATGCTACTAAGTCAATTCAAACTATTACCATGGAAGTTATTCAACAAATCAGTGATGTCTTAAAGTTAATTATTTTAAGACTGGTGAGTAATCTTGATCTCATATAAGAAACATAAATAAAATCAAGTGTATAGAGTGTTTAACCAGAAACATTAATAAATGTACTTTCTGATTTTAAAAATGTCATAAATTTTAGTTTATAAGCAAAAACTCATTGAAATCTTTTAATAATATAAAAACAATTCATCCTTCTTTTTGAATAAACTTGGATAACAAATTTCATGATGAGAGGATACAGATTATAGATGTATTATAGATGTATACAGATTGTAGATGTATCTTAAATTTAATGGAAATGAGTGTGGAAATATTTCCTGGCCTTCATTTTATCCTTCTGATAAGATACACTGGCTATTTAAGAGCTGTGTTTTTTCAAGATATTAAAAAACAATTATCTTCTGTTATACATGAATTTAAGGTGTTTTATTACACTCTGCCTTCAGTTACTTACCTAGGAAAAATTAAATTAAAGACTAGAGGGTTGTTGGTTTTTTTTTTCCACATTTGGAATTAAGTAACCCTTGGACCCATCTGTTTGGAATGTTAATTTTAACTGCTTCTTGGTAGAGCAAACTTGCCAAGTATATTGACGTTAAACATGTTCATTTTCATTTAATAGTTCCATATGGCAAATTATCCAATAGAAATAAACACAACATAAGAATTATTCCATCAGTTAGTATGAGTTTTTAATAAAATAATGCCTGCCAATGGTGGGGTGGGGCAGAGGGACTAATTGAATATATTTAAGTGCATTGAAACCATAGAATGTGTTTGGAAGCAATTCTCCATGAGTTTCTCACATTTTGATACATCCTGAGGACAAAGGCACTATCTTTACTTCTGTCTACCTTTTTAGGGATGTTTATATGAAAGTAATAAATAACTTTGAATGGCAGAGAGAGTGTTTTGGCCTAGAACAAAGGACAGGTATGCTTGCTGTCTACTATAATGAAGATCATGTGTCCATCTGGAGCAAAGGACAGACATGCTTCTGCTTATTATAAAGTACTCATTTCCTATATAGAGGCTTCTTCCTCTGGAATGCAAACCACTGCGTGTGTAGGCTATATAGGGGTTTGTCTAGGTTAGGCTTGGAAGGCTTGGAAGCAAAGGGTACTGTCAGAAATAGGCTGGTAATCATGCTGCTTACCGTGCTGTGAGTAATAAAGTCCCTTGTCTTTGACTTCAGAGGCTTGCATCATGTTTTACAACCATAAAATAGTGACAGACTGACTGGTTAGCTTACAAGTTAGAGAACATACCAGATCCTTCATAGTTCTTAATAGTTTTGGTACTATTCCAGTGATGTAATGCTGGCTTAGATATGGCTTTCAGTAAGAAAAAGGACAAGACTCCTGCAGGCCAGCTTTGGAAATAGGGTGAATCTCTCTGGGATCTGGTAGCAAATGCTGGGCAAGAGGAAGGGAACATAGTAAGGGTTTCCTGATGCTCTTCTCGTTAATGAGTATTTAGAAGTTAAGCTATGAGAAACAGGATTGAAACAAGCTGCCCCAGTGGTGACTTGGTTATGGCTCACTTCCCTCTGAGAGGTTTGGTGAGCAAATGTTACTGTGACAACGGGGCAGCAAGCCTTACTGTCCTAGGCAAAAGGCAATGAGGCTGTGGGCTGATGAGCCAGAGTCTCCAGAACAGAAATAAAGGTGTCAGGAATGATGACTGCCCATAGAAGTTTGGGCTGACCAAAATCATTAGAAGTTCTTTTAGTTGAGCCATAAGCTGGTACCTGCTCAAACCTGCTGAAATTGAATGCAAATCCTTACCGGAACAGAGCCCCTCTCTCCTTTGTTACCCTCTTAGTACCCTCTTCAGTTCTGCCCTGACTTCAGCTGCTTTATGGATCTTCCTGTCTCCCCAAAAGACCCAATATCATATGCCTCAAGCTTATTATACTGGGAAACTCTGTTAGATACGACTGCCCATGTCACCATCTTACCCAGTCCCATAAGGTGAGTGGGCACCAGGTTCTGTGAATGGGGTTTGGGTTGAGTTCAAATAGGGGAAGAGAACCTAATGTGACTGTAGGTTGAGTGATTTGGACCAGTTCAACTTGCTGGTGTTGCAGCTTCTACATCTAAATGTTCTTTCTCATTTCAAAAGTACCAAGGGATTCTCCCACTCATGGAGAAGTTGAACACAGAAAAGCGTAATGGAAGACATAACCCTAATGCACCTCTGAACTCAAGGTTTGGACAAGGTGCAGTTGTAACTCAAAGACTAGCAAACTGAGACGAGCCCAACAAGCCTACCTTGTCTAATTAAAATGATATTGGCCTGGTACAGTGGCTCACATTTATAATCTAGCACTCTAGGAGGATGAGGCTGGTGGTTTGCTTGAGCTCAGGAGTTTGAGACTAGCCTGAGCAAGAGCAAGACCCTGTCTTTACTAAAAACAGAAAAATTAGCCAAGTGTTATGAAGGGGAAGAAGTTATGAAGTTAGGGGAAGAAGTTATGTTATGAAGCCTAAAGACCCAGCTACTTGGGAAGCTGAGGTATGAAGATTGCTTCAGCCCAAGAGTTTGAGAATTGCTGTGAGCTATTATGATACCATAGCACTAAACCCCAGGGTGACAGAGTGAGAATTTGTCTAAAAAAAAATTAAAATGATATATTCGAGATCAGGTTCAGCCTGGCCCCAGCAGCATCTCAGCTTTACATGAGAAGAGGCTGCTTCTCAAAGCTATGCCACTGGCTCAAGGGGGACCTCAACCCATAGTGGTTCTCCTCAACATCTGGTCTGTCTCACTCATGTGAACATCTGTGTATATTGTTTTGACCTAAATTGTTCACCTTCTAAGTGTTTAGAATTTGTATTTGGAATACAAGCATATTCCTATGTGTGCATAAAGTCATAATATCAAGAATGTTTAGTGCAACGTTATTTTTTAACAGAAATGATAGGGAATTAACTAACCATCTCTCATTTAGGAACTTAGCAGAGAAATTACCTGTCATTTCATATGAGCCATGACAAATTATCCTGAACTGTATGAATAAAAATGATGTTAACAATTTTTGTTTTGATGAACTGGGCTATTTTCTCAGCACTGTGTAAGGTGTAAACAAATGCATGTTTCATTACCTGTGCCATTTTGACCAGCTATGTACAACCTAATGAATAACAGTATCATTGATTAGCAGAAGGCAACTTTATGGAAAGCTCCTTAGTCTCCTTCTTCAAACCCCCAACTATTTAGCATATAAGACTCTAACCACTATGTTTCCTCATGCACATTTTGGAATTTATACTGGTTTCAAGATTTATTATTACATGAAAAAGGAAGCATCTGAAATATGTAAAATTTATCTTTTTCCCATAAAAATGGCACATATAAATATGTTTGCATGGACTCTCCTGAAAGCAAATATTAAGAAACTGGTAATAGATTTGCCTCTATAGAAAGTACAGGTGAACTCTGGATGCCTTTGGTGAACATAAGACTTATTTTCATTGTTATATATGAAGACTCATGCTTAGGTAAAGAAATATTATCTATGGGTGTTAAAAACACAAAGGACTATTTATTTATTTATGGCCTATTACTCATTTTGCATTATTTCTAGAATAAACCTGCATTTACTTCAAGATAAAACAATTAAAAATATCTCGAAAATAGTTATCTGGCAAAAATTATGCAAAGGAAAGATATATCCATATTCTGGTAGCTGGGAAGAGCAATATAAATTGTTGTGAGTCTTATCACTTAAAAGAAAAATACAATCCAAATGTAAACCTGGATATTCACATTAGAATAGGACAGAGATGTAAAAGTCATACAGCTAAAAAGCAGATCACTGGCAGAAAATACAAATCTGGATGTCAAATAACTATAAGAAAGTTTCTCTAATAATATAATCAAACAAAAATTTAAATATCTCGCTTTACCATTTATTTGGATGTCTTCTTAGAAACAAAGTTATAACTAATCAAAGAAACAGTATTACCACAAGAAATTCTCAGTTCCATTCACTGAGTTTCAATATCTGAGTTTCTCCCAGAATCCTATCCAGAATAGCCACAGTCATTACCATACCATACAGACAGACATTGCTCTGGTGCTTTTGGTTGGGATTCCTTTATCCTGTCAACACTTTGAAGGATTTGATATGGAGAACCTTGTCCCATCGCCTTTGCACATCTTCCAGACAGTGGAGAATGCATGTGGGAGCAGCAGATGGAAGTTCATCTTTTGGGGGCTTGTGAAAATATCTCTTGCCTTTGTCAATTACTCTGACTAAAAGGAAAATTACTCCTTAACTCATTGAATTGATATGATCCACTACCAGTATTCTGCTCATGTTAACACACACAACTCAGTTTATAAAACTCCGAGAATATAAGGTAGATCCTTCATCTTTTAAGAAAATATCACCCCTTAAAACAGTTATTTTATTTCATCCTTGGGATTGTTGCTAATGGTAACACAAAGAATGCACTGGAGTGTCATAATAATCCTCCATTAAATCCCTACTGTTTAAATTTTAATGCTACAATTCAAGAGCTGACAAAAGCCCATTGAGTGTGTCTATGGGGAGGAAAACAGGCAAGCCTATTTTCTCAGGGGTGATGCTATAGCAACATGGAATGAATTTGGGGTCAGGGAACACGATGTCTCTGAGCTTTGTTTGCATTTCCTGGCTAAAAGTAGAACCCAACATTACAAATTTTACTCAAATGAGTAGTTATTTTGAGCAGAAGGAAGATAGCTCACTTTGTACTACTGTTTACATTGAAAACAGACAGAAAGTAACAAAACCAGAACTAGAAGAAAGATGTGCCGACAAACACATTATGAAATGACTATTGAAGTGACCACTTTAGAAACCCCTAGGCCCTTCTCCTTCCCACATGCTTGACATCCAACCTCTCCCCTAAACAAGCAATGCATTAGAACATGAAGAAGTATTACAATTTGCAAAATGCCTTTTAAAAAGGAGACAAAGGAAGTCCGATCAACAATCGCTGAATGTGACCTCTTTACAGTCACGCAAGACATGGCAAAGTAGGGTGTTGTTGATTTTGTCTAGCTCTTTATAATGGCACTTTTGTTTTAGTTGGAAGATTTTTTTCTACCAGAATAAACAAATACACCTGAATCACAATTGCCTATTGTGCAACAGAAGGCCAGGAAAAACCCTACCCCGCTCCCAGAATTTGTACTGCCAACTTTTCTTTCCCTAGGCATCTGGGTTTTCACTTTTGGTTTTAGTGTTGAACATGAGCTTATTGACTCGCTGTTCAATAACATAAAATACTGCATTTGAGGTGGTTATCCAATGAGGTGTATCTAGTTATAGACTCTATTTACATAGCTTGCAATACACACAAATGAAGACTATTAGGTTTTCAAATGCTAAGCCTTAGCTAAAAACGTCTGCAAACCAGCTCAATAAAAGTTAAAGCTGTTCTTTCCCATGTCCTCTCTCTTCCAAACCTCTCATGACCTCTACTACCCGTCTCTTATAATTTATTCTAAATGTAATTGCAGGATTAATCATCTTCCTAAAATCATAACAAAATCTCTCCCCTATTCAAAAATGTTTTATATCTATAACATCAAATTCATACTTCTACAGGTTAACTCTGCTATTAAAATAAGCCAAACTATGTAACTTACTGATCCATTCATACATCTTGCTTAGATTTTTCTTAGTCTATTTAGTTAATAAACCCTGCCTATTACTTTTTCATCATTATTGTGTTCATCTTTTAAGCACAATTTAAATGTCACCTAATTTATGAAGCCTTTCTGAAATACTCCATCTAGAAAGATTTCTTTTTTTCCTAAGCTCATATGGCCCATATAAAATTCTTTGGTAACTTATTTAATGTCTTCTAATAAATTTTCACTATTATTCCCAGAGGACAGAGACTATATTTTCTTTTTCTTTTACACATTTTACTCTTAGAAAGAAATGTTTTTTAATGAAAATATCCTCTAAGTTGAGTTGCCTACTTGGTTTTACCTATTAGAAATACAAAATATGTTAAATTCAGGTTATGTATTACCAACCAAAGTATTTGCAGAATAAAACTTAAAGCTTTGGAATAAAAAAGTTAATAATATGTTATAATCAAGAATAAGAGGCTTAAATAAAAGAATGATTTGGAATAAAAAGAAAAAGAAAGGACAGGTTAGATTATTCTCCCTGAATAAATGACTCTAATATCTGAGTGGTTTCCCCTGACAAGAACTAAATTTTGTCACCTTGTGTTTCCCAACCAGTGAACGTTGCTAAGGAAACTGCTCATCCTAGTCAATATGGGATCCGGGCAGATAGAAGTGCCCTCTCTACATGAATTTACACAATCACTGTGTTAGAGAAAGGGAAATCGGTGAACTATACCACCCTGGATCTGAAATTTTTTGCTCACATGTGGCACAAATCTCTTTTGCCCACACTTCATAAGCCAAAGGAGGTCACATGGCCAACCTGACTTAGAAGGGACAAAGAAGTGAAATTCTACATGTGGACAGAAGTGGAGACAATTTAAAATTCTTAGAAATGGCATTAATGGTTATTTCTCCTAATTTTTCCCCTAGAGTTAGGGAAAAATAGTAAATTTCACAACGTACTTTAAAATAGAAAAATATTAAAAATTAGGAAACTCTCAAAATCAATTGAAGATATTTTTCAACAACTTTAATAAGTAGCCTTCTTAATTGTGAAAGTTTACAGATTTTTCTCTTAAGATATATCAGAGACAAGGATGTTTAATTGTGACTAATCAATATAAACTCTAAGTCATTGCCAACACAATAAGACATAAAAAAGAAAGTGAGAAATGAGTTTTAGATTAGAAGAAACCAGACCTAACTGCCATTCTTACAGATATGTTATGAATTGTTGATACTGCTTACTTTTGATTTTTTAGAATTTTCTATCAGAATTAATGATTTTGATTAAATTTGACATGAAAATTACCTTAAAATTCTAGATTATTAGTGACCTATGGAATAGTAACAAACATACTAGCATCTGTGTAATTGTAGTTCTAGAAAGAGAGAAGAAAGATTGTGGGACAGGGACATTATTTTTAAAAACTTGATTAGAAAATTTGAAAACTTAAATATACACATAATTACAAGAATCTGAGTACACACCAACAAGTGGAACTACTGTAAATCACAATTTAAAAGAAGGGGGAAAAACATATTACACATTAAATACAGTTGGTCAATAATAAGAAATAAGGTTGACTCCCCATCATAAGCAATGAAAATGAGGAGACAGCATCATTAAACTAATGAAAGAGAGATATAGAAGTTGTTAACCCTGAAAAGTATTCATTAGCAGATAGACATGCATGGCAATAAGAATTAGAGGAAGTTCTTTTGGCTCAAAGGAAATAATACCAGATGAAAAATTTGTATATAAGAAGGAATGAAAGATTAAATACTGTGATCAGTTTTATGAAAATTCTATCAAGTAACAAATTAGATCAGTGGTTCTCAACTTGTGGGTTGCAACCCCTTTGTAAAAATCAAAATATATCGTGGCATTAGGAAGGTTGAGAACCTCTGAATTAGATGAAAGGGACAAACTTGTTTTCAGAAACCTAATAAATCAAACTGACAAAAAGGAAAGAAAAAATTGAATAGTTCTATTAAATAAATAAAATTCATAATTAAAAACTTTCCCTCAAGGAAAATGATGACTATGGGTAAATTTTATTAAATATTTAAGAAGAAGTTATACCAATAGCATCTATTCTCTTCTGATTTATTGTTTTTCCATAGGGATTTGCATTTAATGGAATAGTCTAAGTTTATTTGTTGAATGGTGATATTTAGATCTTAGGTCCAGCCAATAAACAAAAGAATTTGACTAATAATTTTAGCCAGACTCCTACATTGTTGAGGTTATCCGTTTGTTGTTCAATCAGCACTTGACATTAGCCTTTAACTTCAGCTAGTTTCTCCCCTGATATAGATTAATTTACAAGAAGAGTATTAAAAAGTACAAGAGTATTAGAAACTTGGCGCAATGACTAGACAAACAAATTAGAGTTATGGTTTTCCTGAAGGCAATTAATATTGACATAAATATAAGCAATGTCAGTGAAGCCCAGGTAAATTTGATCTCTGATCAAGATGAGTTTGCATTTATTAAACAATTGCTTTAAGCCAAATGCTCACAGCAATACTCCCAGGAAGTTAAGAGAATTAGTCCTTTCTCCCAGAAGGGAAGTCAGAGCAATTTGGCACAGCATTCACTACTGTGCACTCTTGCACAACTTGAGGCTTCTGGTTTCACATCAGTTCTAAGGAGCCATTTCTCCAGGATTCTGATGGGTCCCTTTCTTGAAGTAAACATTTTAGGGGGAAAATTAATGGGAAAAACTATAGTTCTCACTGATGTAGCTGGGCTTGAGGCTACAACTGTGATAAATTGTTGTTTTCTTCCTCCACAACCTATTCTAAATTCTCTTCTTCCACAACTAACCCCTGTGCTGGTTGGTATTGGTGACTTTCCCAGTGAGACGACTCAAACCCATATTTCTGATTGTCTAAATGCCTGGTCATCAATCCCTTCTCAGACTGCTGCTACTGTACTTGTCAATTTATAATCAAAAGTTGGCAAAGGAATGCCAAAATATAAACAAGAACCAAATATGCCCTCCCTGTCCCTTATGTTTCGTAACAGTCTTTCTCCTGATGATCAGATCAATTACTTCTACAATGTGGTACTCTCTCTTTGCACACTGGTCCCTGGCATTTGGAATCTGAAGTCCACAGGTAGAAATAATAGGTTATATTTTACTGATGGGATATTCCCCATAAGGAACCAAGACCACTAAGCATACAGAGATTCGTATTTCAGATAAAGGAATTAGAAACTCCCCGTAGGTCAATCTTATTTCCAATTCTTGGTTCCTGGCACCATGTACTGAAACTAATGGGGCACCATATGCTCTAACATAACTAATGGGGCACAGCCTATGTAATAGTCATGGATTTGAGTATCGTGGAAGATGACTCCATATCCTTGTATGGTATCATATTCAAGCTTTTCCCTCACCTGTACTTTCTATGTGCTATTCTACTCCTCTTCAATGGAAGCTGCTTTTGGGTAGTATGGTTTGTGACAGGACCAGTGGAGTTTTCATGATTCTAGACCCAACGTTGCACCTTCTTTGCTATAAAGTGAGTCTCTTATACAACAAAGGAATAAAAACAATACAGCTATGAGACAACTATGAAATGGGAGAGAATATTTGTGAACTGTATATCTGGTAAGGGTTTAATATTTGAAGTATATAAAGAACTCAACTCAGCCAAAAAACAATCTAAGAGATGGTCAAAGAACCTGAATAGACATTCCTCAAAAGAGACATAAAAATGGCCAAGAAGCTCAACTTCACCAATCATCAGAGATAAAAACTAAAACCACAATGACATATCACACACCTAGTAGGATGGACACTATCAAAAAGACAAGAGATAGCGAGGATTGGCAGGACTGTGGACCAAAGGAAACTCTTATACATTTTGGGGGGGAAATTAATACAGCTACTATGGAAAACAATTTGGAGGTTCTTCTTAGTTCAGGGTTATGAACAGTGGTATATTGGCCCTTTAGGGCCAGATAATTATTTATTGGGCTGAGGTGGGGGGTCAGCACCCTGCTTCCCCGCCCCCACTCCCACCCCCACCCCCGTGGGGACCATTCTGTGCATTGCAGCATGTTTAGCAGCAACTCTGGCCACTAGATGTCGGTAATATCCTCCCATTTTGTGACAACTAAAAATGTCTCCAGACATTGCCAAATGTCTTGTAATGTAGTATGGGAGAAAGACAATTGCCCCTAGTTAAGAACTACTGGCTTAGCCTGATGAAATGTTTTATGGGGTCTCATGTTGTTGGTGTAAACTGTAACCCCATGGATAATTGTGCCATCTGAAGCTCTTTGACAGGAAAGACAAACCCATACTCATTCAAAAAGTGTTAATTCACTTCCATCCTGGAAGGAGTCCAATGACTTCAGTTTTTCACCAGGTAGCTGGTTGCTCACCTGAAGGGCTGGTTGGTCTCTGTTGCTAGTTCTTGTACATTTGTCAGTGGCAGAAGTCATACCAG
The DNA here is from genome assembly GCA_963574355.1 of Loris lydekkerianus. Classification (NCBI taxonomy): domain Eukaryota; kingdom Metazoa; phylum Chordata; class Mammalia; order Primates; family Lorisidae; genus Loris; species Loris lydekkerianus. The sequence goes on from CAUYPK010034569.1 coordinate 31,919, forward strand.
CCTCAATTAAGTAGGCGCTTATGTGGCGGGGCTCATGCCAAACCTGCATCCCTGACACCTTACTCTGTTCACATGACCAAACATAGAAGTCTGATGACGAAGGATGGTTGACACTGACTAGTGTTCCTTTGTCCACTCGGATTCCTGAGTAGTTTAGTGCATGTTCTAGGGTAGATGCTCTCCCTTTGAGGTTAGCATGCAACACCTAGAATAATGTTTGGCCATTCATCTGGGCACCATGGCCCCATCAAATCAACATATAAAATTAATTATCACAAAGATTATAAAATAAATTATCTTCAGAAGTGTCTCAAAACCAATGTTTTCAAGCCACAACAATTGTAATTGGATACTGTATGTGAGTCATTTATAAAGTTTTGGGAAGATTGGCCAACATTTTAAAATGCTCTCGTGACAATAACTTAATGATGGATTGCATAAGCCAGTGTTAGTGAATTTCATGATTTTTAGAAGATAAAATTTCCATTGCTGGAAATGTGCTGGTTGGTATTGGTGACCTATGAATACTTTTTAAAAGAGATTTAGCCTTGTAAAAATCAAAATATATCGTGGCATTAGGTGACCTATGAATACTTTTTAAAAGAGATTTAGCCTTGTGCCATAAAGTTTGCTTACTGCTGATTTAGCACACCTCTGCCTCCTTTGTAAAGTGAGAAAATCAAGTCCTAAAAAATCTATGATATGGTGGGGATTTTAATGTTAATCTTTGTAATATCTATTTTTCTCTTAATATTTATCAAATAAACATGGTGAAAATGAATCATATTTTTCTTAATCAAGTTATTTATGTAATCTAATTAATCAGAAACTTTTAATGCCATTGCTAATACAAGATGTATTATGTACGGAAATTGTTTCCTGTCTAGTCCAACACTCTCACATGTATATTACTCATGTTCACCTCTTTCTGATAAACTGCTTTTTCTCAGACATTTAGAAAATGATTGAGGTTAAGTTTTAATTTTCAAAAATAGACAAAAACATAATATTGTCAAACAACACAGACATAATAGATATATTTACTGCAAAAATTATGTCATTGTGTAATCATAACTACTTATAATTGTATAATGATTGAATACAAATACAGAATCTGCACTGTATTATCTCAGTGTTAATAAATTTTTAAAATGTCATAGGAAGAATTTCTCCACTGCAAGATGGAAGAAATAACTAACAGCAAGAAATAGCATGATTTTAGATGGAAATTACTGTAATTCCAGATTCCTCCAGGTAGTATAATTTTCACTCCAAAATTTGAAAATAGGTTTTTAATAGAAGTTTGATATTATAACACTAATTTTCATAACTTTTACTAAAAGTTTTACAATAAACTTTTTATTTTAGATTAATATATGTTTGTATGCAGTTCTAAAGAATATAGTAGAGAGATCCTATATACAGTTTATCCAGTTTCCCCCAATGGTAACATCGTGCAAAACTATATTCGTAGTACAATATCACATCCAGAATATTGGCATTAAAGCATTGAAGATACAGCACATTTCCATCCCCTCACCTCTGAGGATCTCTCATGTTGCACTTTTAAAGCCATTCTATTTGCCTCCTATCCTCTTCCTTCACCCCTCACCCAGTCCTTAAATACTGCCAATCACTAATCTGGTCCCCATTTCTACAAATACATCATTTCAAAAATGTTATCTGGATGGGCTTGTACAAAATATATGTAGACTTCTGTGATTTGGCTTTTTTTTTTTACTCATAATTATTGGAGATCAAGTTGCTGTGTGTATCAATAGCTCATTTATTTTACTACTGAGTTGTATTCCATGATAGGGATATACCGCAAAGTAACCTTTCACCCATTGAAGGACATTTGGTTTGTTTTCTTCTCCTTCCAGTTTACATTATGTATAACGCTGCCATAAATATTTACCTTCAGGTTTTTGTGTGAACATAATTTTCTGCATACAAAGTACAATTGCTGGTTTATATGTTATAATAGTTACATGTTTAGTTTTTTTCCCTACATTCCAAACTGTTTTCCAGATTAGCTGCATCGTTTCACTCACACCAGCAATTTCTCCACATCTTTGCTAGCATTTGGGTTGTTACTCTTTTTTATTTTAGCCATTTTGATAGATCTGGAGGGATAGATAACCCGTTGTGATTTTAATGTGCATTTCCCTAGTAGCTAATGATGTTGAACATGCTATCATGTACTTGTTTGTTATCTTCAGATCCTCTTCACTGAGATGTCATTTTATGTATTTTGTGTATTTTCTAACTGAATTGTTTTTCTTTTTTAATTATTAGTCTCTTGTATAATTTAAATACTGATCCCTTTTTGAATGTATGGTTTGAAAACTTTTCCAAAGTCTGTAACATAACTTTTGAGCATCTTGGTAGGGTCTTTTACGGAGCCAAAGTTCTAAAAATTTTGATGAAACTCAACTTATTATTTTTTCTTTTTGAATCATGCTTTTGGTGTCACATCTGATAACCCTTTGCCCAGTCCTAGACCCCTAAGAATTTTTTTCTTTTGTGTTTATTTTTCTAAAATTATTTACAGTTTTACATTTTATCATTAAGTCCATGACTGATTTTGACTTATATTTTATAGTATAAGGTATGAAATTTAGGTTGAAGCTCTCTTTTCCCCTATGGATATGCAATCACTTTATCACCGTTTATTACGAAGGTTATCCTTCCTCAGCCACATTGCTTCTATACCTTTGTAAAAAAAATCAGTTGGGCATACTTGTATGGGTCTATTTCTGGATTTATTTTTCAACTTCATCAATCTACATGTATATCCCTCCACCAATGTCACTTAGTTTTAGTTACTGTCGCTATATAAGTCTTGAAATCAGGTAAGTCACTGCTCCCACTTTATTGTTATTGAAAATTGCTTTAGTTATTTTAGTTCCTTTGCCTTTCCATAAAACTTGAGAATAAGCTTGTCTCTATCTACACAAAAGAAATTTCTGAGATTATGGTAGGAACTAGGTTAAACCTATATAGAAATTTGGGGGAAATTGACATTTTTACTATGCTGAGTCTTCCAGTCTTAGTCAAAAGGCCAAAAAGTGATTCATTCCCATTTATATTTTTTGGCATAAAAGTTCCTGTACATGCTCGTTAGATTCATACCTAAGTATTTCATTTTGTGATTGATCACAAATGGAATTGTGTTTTTTATTGTGGTGTTCATGTGTTTGTTGTTGGTATAAAAAATTACTTTATGTTTATCTTCTGTCCTGCAATCTTGCAGAAATCACTTACTAGATTTAGTAGCTCTGTAGAGCCATTGAAATTTTGTACATAGATAATTATGCCATCTGAAGTAGGGATAGTTTTACCTTTTTTCTTGTGATCTGTATGGTTTTAATTTTTTTTTATCGCCATCTTGCACTCACTAGAACTTCCAACACTATTTGAATAAGAGTAAGGAATTCAGTTTTCCACCATTTAGAATAACATTAGTTGTAGATGCTGTTTATTAAGTTGAGGATGTTCCCTCCATACCTAGTTTTCTGAGAGTTTTTGATATAAGTAGATGGTAAATTTTTGTCTAATGCCTTTTCTGCATCAATTGATGTAATCATGAGCTTTTTCTTCTTTAGTGTACTAATATTGTAAATTATACTGACTTGATGTTAAAATATTAAATAACCATTGCATCCCTGAAATAAAACCTGCTTGATCATAGTGTATCATTATTTGTATATATTGCATAATTATATTTACTAATATTGTATTAAGGATTTTTATGTCTATAATCATGAAGGATATTAGTCTGCATTTTTACTTTTGTATTTGTCTTGTTTTGGTATCAGGGTAGTAATAGCTTCATAAAACTAATTTGGAAGTATTTCCTCCTCTGATATTTTCTGGAAAGATTGTATAGATTTAGTGTTCATTCTTTAAACATCGTATGATGGGTTGTTCAGTTATGAAATGAATTTCCCTAATAGTTTTAGGGTTTGTCAAGTTATGCCTATCTATTTTTTATCTGGTGAGTTGTAGTTGTGGTAGCTTGTTTTTTGTTTGTTTTTTTTTTTTTTTTGGAAGATTGATACATTTCTTCCAAGTTATCAAATTTATGTGTATAGACTTCTTTGTAATATTGCCTTATGAGTGTTTCGATGTTGCTAAAGTCTGTTTCATTCCTAACATGAGTCATTTGTGTTGTCTCTTCTTCTTTTTGTCAGTCTTATTTTTATCATTCTTGTCAAATAGCTGTCAATTTTATCGACTATCTCAAAGGAACAGTTTTCTGTTTCATTGGTTTTCTCTTTAAAATTTCATTTATTTCTGTTCTTATTGTTTCTTTTTTTTTTCTGCTTGCTTCAAGTTTATTTTGCTCTTCTTTTTTCTAAATTCTGCGGATGGGAGTATAGATTATTGATTTGGGGCATTCTCTCCTTTGTAATGTAAACATTTAATGTTATAACTTTTCCCCCAAAGAAGTGCTTTAGCTATATTCCACAAATTCTGATGTTATTTTTTTATTTCATTCCATTCATTATTTATTTATTTATTTTTGAGACAGAGTCTCACTTTGTTGCCCTCAGTAGAGTGCCCTGGTGTCATAGCTCACAGCAACCTCTAACTCTTGGGTTCAAGTGACTCCTGCTTCAGCCTCCCTGGTAGCTGGGACTACAGGTGCCCATCACAATGTCCACCTATTTTTAGAGATGGGGGGTCTCACTGTAGTTCAGGTTAGTCTTGAACTCACGAGTTCAGGTAATCTGCCCATCTTGGCCACCCAAAGTTCTGGGATTACAGGTGTGAGCCACTGCACCTGGCCTATATTTTTATTTTTCTTGAGAATTTATTTTTAATCCATAGACTATTTAGAAATGTGTTATTTAATTTCCAAGTGGTCAAAAATGTTCCTGTTCTCTTTCTGTTGCTGGTTAATTTCATTATAGTAAGAGAACACACTTTGTGTAATTTAAATTATTTTAAATTTGTTTCATTTTGTTTTACTCCCCAGAATATGGAATATCTTGATATATAGTCCGTGGGTGCCTGGAAAAAATGTCTACTCTGCTGTTGTTGAGTGGAATGTCCATTTGTACCTATGGGTTGATGGTCTTGTCAAGTTCTTCCACATCCTTCCTGATTTTTTTTGTGCAGTTGTTCCATCAATTATTGAGAGAAGGGTGTTGAAATCTTCAACTATGATTGTAGACTTATCTATGTCTGGTTTCAGATTATCCATTCCATATTGTTAGAAGTCTCATTTTACTGACAATTTTGATTAAACTCCAAACTCCCACTATGGGCATTTTCATTTTAAAGAGATTATTTTAAATCAGCTCCATTGAATTTATTACTTGAGAATAAAATGATCCCTTTATAATACACTTGGATATAAAGAAAATAATCTTTTGCAATAAAGTTGATCCTGTTCTCTTTGGAAGAATTCTATTGCATGAGTGTTATATAATCACAGAAAAGCCTGCACCCTGCACATGTAGTATTTTCTGATAATAATGCAAATTCAGACAATATATAAGAAATATATGTTATCAGCTGGCTTTTTGGCCAATGATTTTTCAGAAAATCAAAAAGTAAAAAGAAAACCAAAAAATATTTCTCTCATGAGATTTATAAAGGACTAAAAAATGGTGGACAAAGATAACATAAGCCTAACAACAACCACAACAATATTCTTTGGGAAAGGTTTCCACAACATTACAGAAGTTCTCTAGCTTGTGTGCCTGGCAAACACAAAAGTCCTAATGTTTTTTGGATGGAAACCACATTAAAATACACATGCTTAATGCCATTGTATAAATTTGGACCAGCTTTAGTCACAAGGAATATGTCTTTATTCAATAAAAAAGAGCAACCCTATTGCAAGAAACAAACTCAACACCCTAGACAATTTCTATAATTTTTTCTGTTAAAACTACTTTTCTGACTCTATAATTGTTTTATTACTGCAGAATACAGAGTTTTAAGAAAAACTCTTGGAAAATACTTGAAAATGGAAAAAAATCTGTTCTTAAATTTTGAAAGCATTTTCTATTTTATTATATCATAGAAAAGGAATAATGTAATTCTGCACAGATTATCTAAATGACCTGATTGCAGGGGTGGCGAACACGCGGCTAGAGCCGCATGTGGCTCCCGGCTAAAATGAATTTCGGCTCTTTGCCTCTTATCATTATTTTGTATACTGTGGCTCTTTGCCAAGTTTGGATTTTGTTATGCTGCTTCTGAGGAGGGACCTCTGAGGAGCGATCTCCGAGCGCGTAGTCAAACTTGTTCGCCACC
>CAUYPK010034570.1:0-90157 GCA_963574355.1 Loris lydekkerianus
CACCAGCAGTGTAGAAGTGTTCCCTTTTCTCCACATCCACGCCAACATCTCTGGTCTTGGGATTTTGTGATATGGGCTAATCTTACTGGAGTTAGATGATATCTCAAAGTAGTTTTGATTTGCATTTCTCTGATGATTAAAGGTGATGAGCATTTTTTCATATGTCTGTAGACCGTGCACCTGTCTTCTTCTGAGAAGTTTCTCTTCAAGTCCCTTGCCCAGCCTGCAATGGGATAACTTGTGGGGTCACAGCTCACAGCAACCTCAAACTCTTGGGCTTAAGCGATTCTCTTGCCTCAGCCTCCCAAACAGTTGGGACTAAAGGCGCCCACCACAACGCCCAGCTATTTTTTGGTTGTAGTTGTCATTATTGTTTGGCAGGCTTGGGCTGGATTCGAACCAGCCAGCCCTGGTGTACGTGGCTGGTGCCCCAGCTGCTGAGCTATAGGTGCCGAGCTACCCTTTCATTTTCTTGATGATGTTAAATGAAGCACAGAAGTTTTCACTTGTGATGAAGTCCAACTTATTTTTTCTTTTTTTTGCTTATGTTTTTAGTGTTATAGCTAAGAATTCCTTGTCAATCCAATGTTGTGAAGATTTGCTTCTATATTTTCTTCTGAGTTTTACAGTGTTAGCTCTTAAAATTCATGCCTGTGTGACCCATTTTGAGTTATTTTTTGTATATGGTATGAGTTAAGGGCCTAAGTTCTTTGTTTTGCATGTAGCTATCCAAATGTGTGGTTTTAATTATTTTATTTGATTCTATTTTCTCCTTTCTTAGCATATCAATTAGACTTTCATTTTTACTTTCATAGTGGTTACGCTAGAGTTTGCAATGTATGTGTATAAGTAATCCATCTTCACATACCACTGTATCACTTCACGGATAGTGCAAGTACCTTGTAATAACTAAATTCCTCCTGTCCCTTTTGTCATTGCTGTCATTCATCAAATGTATTCTTTAATCATAGTTTCTTTTGGTTCATGTAAATTATAATGGATACTTTAGAGTCTTTGTTAAATTTAACATCTGGTTGCTCTTACGAGGAGATTTGTTGCCTGTTTTTTTTTTTTCTGTGTACAGTTCATACTTTCCTGTTTCTTTTCAGTGTCTTTTTTTCCCTACCAGTGTTTGCAATCAGAACATTTCTGAGAATATGGCAACTCTGAGTGCTGATCCTTGTTTTTGTTAATAAACTGGGCTTGTTAATCTCCCCACCCTTCATAGTGTGAAGCCTCTGGTGTTGCTCTTCAGAGTGTAGCCTGATTATACCCACAATTGACCTAGAGTGACATCACTTTCACTATCTTAATATTCAGCTGTTAAGCTCCACTAACGGCCTCTGATTGTTCTGCTGCTTTCAACAATGCCATGGGTTGTTACTGGTGAAAGCATAAATTGCTTCATAAACTAATCCAATATCCAATCAATTCTGGGCTTCTTTGAAAGTGAAGATAGTTCTTGAGGTCAATGTTTGAGACTTAGATTTTGATTCCACAAAGACTCCTCCTGGCTCTCTTCCCCAATCTCTCCAGAAAAGTGGTTAGCCTACAGTTTGGCCTACATCGCCAATGAATGTACCAATCTCTTCTCAGTTCCCACTAAAACCTCACCTGTTTTTGAAGTGTCTTTAGGCTTGAATTTCTCTATATATACTCTGTTGCAAATGAAGTCAGTTCCTTTAGGAAAAAGTTTGGCACTGTTTTATAGCTGCTTCTGCTTCCAGGGGAAAAAAATGAGCCTCTGCTTGGCAAACGGGGCTGGGGAAAATGACTTGTATCTCTCTTGAGTGATGTCCCTGCTTTTAGAAGCTGAGTGCTCAGTGGATGGGGAGTTGTAGACTTAGGTCTTTTTGGTTGGCCTTTATCAGCATGACACCACTCCCTTATAGACCTGGTTGAGGGCAATCAGGGTCCCCGTATTTGCAGGTAGAAACTGTGAACCATGAGTGGGGATGGAAGGGAGCCCCCACCTCTTGGCTGCATTTACTTGGAATTTAGTCTCAGCAATAGGTAGATAGAAGCAGGATGAGAAAGGCTGACATCTTCCCCAACCCAGGAAGGAAGCTCTCCAACTGGGAGCTGGGGGCCTGGAGGAGGCTGCATTCTTGGCTCTACCAATCTAGAGCGGGGTTCCTGTCTTATTGAGCTGGAAAGACAGAAGGAGGGAGCAAAACTTAGTTCAGATTCCACAGCTCACTCTTTTTCTTCTTCTTCTTCTTTTTTTTTTTTTTAGACAGAGTCTCATTTGGTCACCCTTGGTAGAGTGCTGTGGCATCTTAGCTCACAGCAACCTCAAATTCTTGGGCTTGAGTGATCCTCTTGCCTCAGCCTCCCAAGCAGCTGGGACTACAGATGCCCACCACAATGCCCAGCTATTTTTTAGAGACGGGGGTGGGGGTGGGGGTCTCAATCTGGCTCAGGCTGGCCTCGAACCTGTGAGCTCAGGCAATATACCTGCCACAGCCTCCCAAGTGCTGGGATTACATGTGTGAGCCACCATGCCTGGCCCTCACAGCTAATTTTTCTTATTAAAATTTAGCATATTTTCTTGAATAAATATTTTTCATTTGCTGTATGCTCTTAGGACCATTTCTAGAGACTTTAAGTGGTTAGAGGCTTGGTATGGTTTTAAAATAATTCTCACCAGTTTCAGACCCACTAGAGAGTGTGTCTGCAGAACTTGTCATGCTGTCCTGTCAGAACTCCTAAAGTCTGCTTTTGAAATGTCAGAAATATTTCTCCTATGGCACTTAATGCCAATTCAAGAACAGTCCATGGGCTTTTCGCCTTTCTCTGCCCATATAACTATGGCCAAGCCCATTCCCTCCCATATTTTCCTCTGTCTATTCTTCCATTTTCTTGAGGTAATTTATAAAAACTTCCAACGGGCCGAGCATGGTGGCCCACACCTGTAATCCTAGCACTCTGGGAGGCTGAGCAGGGATAGATTGCCTGAGTTCACAAGTTCAAGACCAGCCTGAGCCAGAGCGAGACCTTGTCTCTAAAAATAGGTGCTGTGGCAGGCACCTGTAGTCCCAGCTACTTGGAAGGCTGAGGCAAGAGAATCGCTTGAGCCCAAGAATTTGAGGTTGCTGTGAGCTATGATGCCATGGCACTCTATCAAGGGCAACAAAATGAAATTCTGTCTCCAAAAATAAATAAATAAATAAATAAATAAATAAAAAGTTCTAACCCATCTCAGGATCCTCATTCTTTTACACAGGGATTACCATCCTAGGGTCATCCTGGTTTTGGAATTATCATAGGTATGCTGTGAAAAGGAACCACTGTCTTCTTGTATTATAACCTAGCTTTGATATAACTCAGCTCTTCTTAGCGGGTTATTTTTGTTTTTTTGTTTTTATATATTTTTCTCAAGTAGCATTGATCAAACTCTCTTCAAATTCATTCATGTTTCTTGATAATGCAGATTCTTAAGAAATTAGTTTCAGAAGTTAACTATTGACAACATAAAATGGTATTTTACTTCTTTTCCAATAATTTTGCTTAAGTTTCAAAATACATCTACTTACCACAATGTTTAGGTTTGGGTGAACAATTCATATTTTCATTATTACCTGTACTAAGCATAATTTTATAACACTTGCTCACATTTTTGTTTTCTTGACTTTCATTTCTCCAGACTGAATTGTCTTAGGATTTTCAAAATGTGCTTATGGGCAGTATCCTGTTCCTTTAATTATCTGAACCTCTTATATTGCCCTGCGTTTTGCTTGAAACTCAATAACCAGCACTGCCCATAGTGAGCCAATATGGTGCTAACAAGGTCTGTATGATGGGTTATATTTTTAACCATGGTGTTTTGGTTTCAGCAGCACAAAGATCTGTGTTTAGTGGACACACTGTATTACTCCCAGGTCCCTTTCCTGGGTGGTAAGCTTTCAGAATTCTTCAGCTGCATAGCACCTTACTTGCTTCTCTGTACACTCATGCTGACTGCTGAGATCACCTGGGAAGCTGCAGTCCCACACTTCCACGTACACGGCAGACCAGAGCAGCATGGTCCCTCTCTCTCACCTATATAGGGGAAGGCATTCCAGTAGACAGGTGTTGCTATGTTGCTTCCATTTCCTCTGTTAGCTGTACCCTATCTTTCCTCTGATGAACACCACTCATCAGTCTTGTGTTTTCTGTGAAGATGATCTAATTTCTAGTTTCAGTGGTGGGGTATGGCTCAGGCTAGGCCAAGCAGAGTTCTCCACTCCCCTGGATGAGTGATTGTTCTGGGGATGGAAGTAGAACTCCAGCCAGTCACTAAGACTCCATCTTGGAATGTCTTACTGGCAACATTGAGAAAGAGGCATGAAGGCAGAGCCACAAAATAGATCCAAACACTACTGAGGGTCATCTTTGTCACTTGGGCAAGAACATGGCTAAGAATGAGGCCGAAACCCTGTAGTTAATATATTATTTCCTGTTTGGTTGAGTTTGATTTTTGTCTTGTGCCTCACAAAGAATACTAATGAACATATCAAATGGAACTGGATGAGAGTGATTTTATTATGGGGGATAACCTTGACTCAGTTCCAATTTATTTAGCAAATTTTGCCATTTCATTGCTTGTAATACCCTGGTGTCTCACTAACTGTAAATATGGTCCATGGGGATAGTAATTCAACTTAATTTGGATGCTATTTCTAGGGCCCAGAGAAGTGCTTAATAAGTGAGTTGAATGAGTCGTGAGGGAGGACATGAATGTGACATGGAGGTAGGAGGTGTATAATTTACATAAAAACCATGTATAGCCATCTGTCACTTGATGGGGATCTGCTCTAAGAAATGCACCATTAGGCAATTTCGCTGCTGTGTGAACATCATAGAGTGTACTGACACAAACCCAGAAGACATAGCCTACTACATGTACAGGCCATATGGGATAGCCTACTGTTCCTAGGCTACAAATCTCTACAGCATGCTACTGCACTGAATATTGTAGGCACCTGTAACACAATGCAGCCAGCTGCAGTGGCTCACACCTGTAATCCTAGCACTGTGGGAGGCTGAGGTGGATGGATTGCTTGAGCTCACGAGTTTAAGACCAGCTCAAGCAAGAGTGAGACCCTGTCTCAAAAAACAAACAAACAAACAAAAAAAAAAACCCTGGATGTTGTGGGGGCACCTGTAGTCCCAACTGCTTGGGAGGCGGGGGCAAGAAGGTTTCTTGAGCCCAAGAGGTTGAGGTTGCTGTGAGCTATGATGTGACATAAGATGTGAGCTATGATCTGTCTAGGGTGACACGGTGAGTCTGTCTAAAAAAAAATTGTAACACAATGGTAAATATTTGTGTATTTAACATAGAAAAGGTATAGTAAAAATACTGCCTTATAATCTTATGGGGCTAGAATATATGTAGTCCTTTGGTAGAATATATGTGGTCACAGAATGTTATATAGCGCATAACTAGATTCATTTCTTATTATAAATGAAGATGCGACTAATTCCATCACCGTTCTGAATAACCCTATTCTTTGTTTCTTCATCCTAAGAAGTACATCTACATAATTTTTTGCTATTTCTCCAATGTAAAAGTTTATCTACTTTCCTATTCTATTAAAAGTAGAACATTTGGGCTCGGTGCTTGTAGCTTAAGTGGCTAAGGCACAGTCACATACACCAGAGCTGGAGGGTTCGAATCCAGCCCAGGCCTGCCAAACAATGACAACTATAACCAAAAAATAGCCAGGCGTTGTGGCAGGTGCCTGAAGTCCCAGCTACTTGGGAGGCTAAAGCAAGAGAATCACTTAAGCCCAGGAGATGAAGGTTGCTGTGAACTGTGATGCAATGGCACTCTACCCAGGGCAACAGCTTGAGGCTCTGTCTTAAAAAAAAAAAAAAAAAAAAAGTAGAGCATTTGATATACATCACATCCTCAATCTTTTGGAAGTCTAAGCAGATTATGTATATTAAATTCCTCTATGTCTATTTCTTCATCAAAGAATTCCAATACATTTAGGTATAACTTCCTCTTGAAGAAAAGAGGCTGCCTTTTTTGTTTGCATGATTGTTTCAGTATTTGGCAATTCCCTTCTTAATCATATATATCATTATGCTTTCACATATAGAAGGGAAACTTGCCAACTTCTCAATTTCCTAGACTCCTTAGAATATTCTCATGAGAAGTTATATTCACATCCATCAGTCTTCAGGAAAACACCTTGTTTTGATGTTTTAACATTTGCAGTGAGTGTATAAGTCATTGATTCGCAAAAACCATTTATATCCATATCTTTATTTAAATAATATTCTATAATAGCTAGGAGAACACAGCATTAATGACACACATTTACCAAGCACAACATTAGACAACTACAGATTTAGAGCATAAATATCATTCTGATATTGTTTTGGTTTTCATCTTAGCACTAGGTGATATCTAGTGAAAACCAATGTTTCAAAGGCTTTTGTTGATATGAGATGAATTATTAACTTATTTTTAAAAAATTTCATGTAAGATATGCTGGAATGGGTTCAGTTTAAAAGCAGACTTAGTTGATAATGCCTTTCACTTCTCAGTATTTCTGCTTCCTTTTTAATGATAAATACTTCATTTAAGAACTTTCCAAAGATGATATCATGTTTTTATGTGCGGATGAAAGTAGAATTCCTTCTCTAGACCCAACAAGGAAAAATATTTGAAAAACTGCAAGGTTTAATTTCATTATAGTTAAAAGGCATGTGAAGTTCATAGTAAATTAATAAATAAAGTTAACAATTAAAATACAGTATGTCAAATGTCATGAGCTCATTTTAACAGTGCAACACTGTTAGAGCAATTGAAATTTTCCAAAGACACACACAAAAAAATCAATGTTACTCTGTGATCCTACAGAAATACATAACAGGAATCATAAATTAAACATACATATCCATTTTTTAAAAAAATTACCATTTGTTGGAAAAACATAATAGTTCAAATGATTTAGAGAGCCTGTAATATAGGCTAAAATTTTATAACAGATGGCAACATTAAAATATTTGAAACTACTCACTCTGAAAAATGCATGAACATGTACTGAGCTACCAAGCATTGGATTAGTATATATCAATTTCAATTAAAATAACCCATCATTTTTCTTTCAAATATTTCAACCATTACAATAGTAATTATTAGATACTTTATGAATCCAATAATATCCATCAAGTGAAGTTAATACAAAATAAAAAATATATAAAATGCATTTTGGAGGATATTTTACACAATATTTTTCACTTCCTGATCTAGTGAGAAGTCTACTATAATTCTGGGTTGGTTTGTTTAATTTAGGGTAATACGATGGATTAGAACTTAAAGCATTCATTCCTGTTTTAACTCAAGCTTTTATACTAGTCTTGGAAAAAATTTTCCCTATAAGGTCCACGAAAAGTTTTAGAGTTGTACCTTTTACCTTTCTTAAGAAAAGATTAGTGGAAAAAAAGACATTTAAGTATTACCAAGAAGCTAACCTATGTCTATATTTCTTTCATATGTTATTTGGTTACGGTGACACAGAGTCCCACTAACTCAGGAACATTCTCTAAGCTCACATTTCGTTCACTCTGAGATTGTTGTGACCTTATATTTCTAATACCTGTTTGGAAAGGAAAGAAAGGAGAAAGTAACGAGAGGAGGGGAGTCATGCAGGAAGAGGGGAAAGGAATTAGTTGTTGGAGGCCACCCCCAATCAAAACCTTCATAAAACCTTGAGAAATAGGGCAAGATATTCTTCTAGGCAAGATACGCCTTACGGAGGAAAAGTTCTGAAGAACTTAAGGCAGCTCTAGAAGGGAAGGGAGCAAGGGTTAAGGCGGCCCTCACAGCACAGCCTGAGAACAAGCAACAACGCACTTAACCACGGAGACCACGGCAATACACAGAGCCTCTTTGGCACACACGTACAGCACACCTCCTAGCTCCAAGGTCAACACCTGCAATTTGCGCACATTGGAGTGTCCTGATACACCCTGACTTGTAGTTGGCTTGTCTGGTGGATGGCCCTCAGTAGTGCCCAGCAGCCTGGGCTCCTATGTGCTGAGGACCTAAATTGGAAGGGTGGCCTGCAGCTCCAGTTCTCTGTAGGCTGTGCAGTCACCTGGTGGCTATACCAGGAACTTGGAGAGGTGTATGCAGAGTGACCTTCCTCTTAACTTCAGAGAGGCTAGCACTGCTTCCTGTCCTTTTTGGTTCCGACAGCCTGATACTAATCAATGCTTAACCAGAGAATACCACACCCTCCCAGTGAGCACTGATTCATGACAAAAGTCAAGCCTAGTTATAGTAGGTAGCTATGATAAAAAAGAAAACCAGCCAGCTCTGGGTGCTTGGTTGCCTTAGAACAAATAAAATTTGGTACTCAGCACTTGCTCAATTCCCAGTCTCCTGCCTCACATGTGCCCACCCTGCCACTGCTTGTATGGAAAAGCATAACTGGATGAGGGCTGGTGGGTCACTGACCTGGTCTCCATCTCAAGTTACCACCAGCAAAGAACATAGAAGCTACCCTGTCTACCATCCATGCTGCCGTGAGGGTGAGGAGAGCTAACAGAGGAGAGTGCTGCGGGAAAACACAGCCAAGCCCAGGTACTGTCCCTGCACTGCTTTCCACAGGGCCCTGTCACTGTCACACCCCAATTGTTGCTCTCTTTTACCCTAAACAGTCGACATCACCCAGGGGATCCTGGTCAGTCTGTTTGTAATGTGAGTGGGGAGAAGAATGCAGAGACAGAGAACAGTTGGGGCTTTTAAGATCTCTGCCTTTGAATTCCTATTATTGTGTGGCACAGAGGAATTGTGAAAGAGCCAATTAGTGAAAATGTTAAAGAAGGTGCTGCAGAGAAGTGAGAAGGCCAGCAGGGGAAATGAGGATGACTCCATCCACCTGAGACAGCAGGCAAGTCTACAGGGGGTGGGGTATACAATAAGTTGAGGGAAGGAGAAGAGAGTGAGTAAATGGGCTGGGGAAAGGCTGGCAGCGGTGTCTGACGCTGGGCGTGAAAATGTGGAAGACAGAAAACAGTCCTCAAATTGGCCAAAAGGTACCCGTGGTCAGCAGAATCTTGTATACCAGTGATTCTCAACCTTCCTAATGCCGTGGCTCTTTAATACAGTTCCTGTGGGTTGTGACCCACAGGTTGAGAACTGCTGTTTTATACCTTTAAGATACTAGTATACAGAGCCATTTACTGGGTCTTAAGGTTCCCTGGTTTAAAGGTATGCTTGTCATGACTAGAAATAGTTCAGGCCACCAAGAGAAGTTAATTCAGATCTTCGTCTGAGTTCTGGGTTGGCCTTGGAGGAAGCTGGAGCCCTGTAGCAGCAGAGCCTTTGTGCCACCATCACTGAACAGGAGACCGCATGACATGAAGCAGCAGTGAGAGCTCTGGCCAAGGTGCGGGACAGGGGCTCCAGCACGCAACAGCAGAAAGACAGGAGACAGGTGAGAGAGGAAGACCCAGACCAGAGACATCAGAGGACCTGAGCTGTCTGGAGTAAGAAAAAGGGCTGCCTGGCAGTGGGAGCTACAGCATGATCCCGAGGATCTGACAGATTCAGGGAATGTGTGGGTTGGGTCATGCAACACAGGACTAAGTGGGGGGAAGGGTCCGGAGGACTTCTGGGGCTGAGGTGGGCAGCCTACCATGGGTGCATTTTCTTAGCAACTCCCCCACTTATGTCTCAGCTCTGCTGTTAGACTCTGACACATTCAGTACTAACCAAATAGTTACAGGATTGTTTACTGAAAACCACATTGACAATCAGGGAAAATTGAAAGAAGGTGATTGAATCAGTAATGCTCTTAGTGGATATTGCAAATAAATAAATAAATTCAAACTGAATAAAGGAGTATACGATGTAATAAAAAACTACTTAAACTAATGAATTTTCAAATAACACAAATATAGTGGGACTTTCTAAAAGCATACCACAAATCATGTTTGTTTAAGTTTCCAGCTACACAAACTTGCAACTTTACATTTCATTAACCCTAAGGAACTGACAGGCACACACACTTGTCTCTCCACCAGAGGACGGACCTACTGATGAGCCGTAGTTCTTCCTCTAGGATCTAAATGCTGAGAGGAGAGGATGTTAGATGTGGAAAGGACCTTAAAAATAAGTTGTCCAGCCCTCTTTTTATAAACAAGGAAACTGAGGTCCAAATAAGTTATACTATTTAACTTTTAATAACAATCTTTATCACTGATTTGAAACTGTTTGACTTCTATAAATATTGCACATATTTGATAAGATATGTCAGTTTTATAGACCATCTGACAGTTAAATTATATAATCTATGATTGTAATTCAGAACTAGAGTTTCTCATGAAAGCTAAGAATTTGCTCTTGCATAATCTGAATAATTTATTGTATAAGATTTCTAGAAAAAAATGGTGAGTATGTTTAATTACAACTTCAAAATGAAAACTTATAGAATATGGGTCTAACTGAACCAAATCCTTTGTAAAATTCAATAATCTTCTTATATTTCTTATATAGGTTTTCTAAAAATATTCCTAATATGATGCTTTTTTAAGTATCTAGTGGCATCTGAGAACATAGAAGTTGCAAAGCCTAAAAACTGAATTATAATTAAATATTTATTATATACCTTCTTTGCATAATTTATAGGACAATGTTTTGATACCTGAATCAGGAATATTCTGATGATCTTTTCTAGACCGTAACTGAGATATTCTTAATAAATTAGAAGAAGAAAGAAAACCTGTTAAGGTTGAAACTATGCACTGCAGGAGCCTGGTCTGGTAACTGAAGATAAGTCGCTTCCTAGAACACTGTAGCTTGGCGCACTATCCACCCAGGGAAAGTTAATGAGCACATCAATGTAACATATCCTGAATAAGTAATGACATCAACAGTAGCCGCTTAGTCTAATCCTACCCCTAAGTGTCAAGCATTTTGTCACATTACTACATGACTCTCCAGTGTTTGCTACTTGTGCAGGTGAATCCAAGATATTCGCATGTACTCCAGTTAAAACTGTGATTTGACTGAATTGTAAACAGAGTGGATAAAAGTGAAGCTTATTGTTGTAGTGCCTAATAAGAATATCGCTTACATTTTAAGAAGACGGTATGTAGCAGCAATTTAAAATGCTCAGTAAACTACAGTAAATGGACATCTATGCTATATAGCAAACCAATATTCATTTACTATCTCTATAGTGACACAAATAAGGAAGTTACTTGACCAATTACTTCACATATTGCCAGTTTATTTTTTGATCCAGTTTGACAATATCAACATAATTGATTCCTAAGCTGATATGATATGTACTCAATGGTGACTTTTCTTTCAATTCTTCTGTTTAGCACAGAGGAGGTTCTTCCTTGCTGCCTTCCTAACAATAGCTCACATATATAATTTGTGTTTTTTATACCCCTTAAATGCAGTGTTAAGGATTTAAAATAAATGCTGGCAGATAAAGACACATTTTCCTCCTCCTTTCCTCCCTCCCTCCCTCCTTCTCTTCCGTCATTCACCTGCATGTAAACTCAGAATACCTAACTGATCAAGGATGAAGTGTTGCTATAAAGATAACACAGCACAAAGGAGCCTATCTTTGTTTCCAAGATGATGAAAGCATTCAGGGGAGATTTCCAGTTACTAACCTCTTGTTTGGGAGATAATCAGTACTTTATCTTTAAAAATGTATTTTCAGTTGCCCACTGGAAATAATGGGTTCTTATTTCAGGCAAGGAATGTACTGTCAATGTTTGCCTGGACATCACTTTCAGACCCGTGAGATGAATCCCAGGCCCAGGCTGGCTGGAATCTGGATGGTTTCTAGTGCGAGGGAGGATGGGTTAAAAGGAAAGGTGACAGGAAAGATGTGTTTAGCATCCATGAGCAGCTGAGGAGAATCTTTCCTGTCTCGTAAACGCATCTAGGAGATTAAAAAGAAAGAAAATAAATACAGCATTAGTTCTTCAAATCTGGATGACTTTCTTCTGCCAAAATTTCTACTGAAAATTCTTAGCTAATGTTTATCTTTGCTTAAAATCACTTCATTTTCCCAATAAACTGTTATCAAAACAGTAATATAAAATAATATAATAAAAGATAAAAACACATTATTCTTCAATACATTGTTAATTTTCCATTCAAAAGACTTTTGTTGAATCAAGGAAAAGAAAAGATAGGAGCACTTACCTGTATAGTACGAATAAATGATACGGAGACTCTTTCTTCAAACTCATTAACTGGAGTGTACAAATTCAACACCTTGACAATCTGTGAGAAATGAAATGATCAAGGTTTTGGCATATTATCAATTACACACTGGGCACCTATACCTGGAAAATTAAAAGGATACGCGGGTATAGTTTCCACCTCTACTCAGGGGGTGGGCTGGGAGAAGGGAGAAGAAGAAGCTGATCTTAGGGCACACTCACATTTGTTAGCTACATTATTACAAGAACGTGCTAATGTAATATTTGTGTATGTTAAGAAGCCATGTAAATTTAGAAAAAAACTATCATCAGTACAAAAGAACAAAACATGAAAAATAATAGGCTCAGCGCTCATAGCTCAATGAACAGGGTGCCGGACACATACACGGAGGATGATGGGTTTGAGCCCAGCCCGGGCCTGCTAAACAACAATGACAACTGCAGCCAAAAAATGGCCGGGCGTTGTGGAGGGCCCCTGTAGTTCCAGCTACTTGGGAGGCTGAAGCAAGAGAATCGCTTAAGCCCAAGAGTTTTGAGGTTGCTCTGAGCTGTGATACCATGAAAACAACATAGTGAGACTCTGTCTCAAAAAAATAAAAAACAAAAAAAGAAAAAGAAAAATCATAGTGCTTCACTCCTATCCTCTCAGTCTCAAAAGTGGAAATTGTTAACCAAGTCCTGAGTCCCCTTCTAGCTACCTTCTATCCATATTTTAGCTTTTTTTTTATACAAATGGAATTCATTCTACTAATATTTTCTGCAACTCGCTCTCTTAATATACAAATACATATCTAGCCATATTAAAAATAATAGAATATTTCTTTTGAATTTTTTGAATATGATTTTTATAAAAGTTACTATAAATGAATAACATGAATAGCAACAAGTTTCTTTCTTTTTTCTTTTTTTTTTTTTTTTTGCTGTTGTTGAGACAGAGTCTCATTATGTCACGCTTGGTAGAGTACCATTGTGTCACAGTTCACAGCAACCTCAAACTCTTGGGCTTAAGAGATTCTCTTGTCTCAGCCTCCTGAGTAGTTGGGACTACAGGCACTTGCCACAACGCCTGGCTAATTTTTTGGTTGCAGTTGTCATTGTTGTTTAGCTGGCCCAGGCTGGGTTCGAACTCACCAGCCTCTGTGTTTGTGGCTGGTGCTGTAACCACTGTGCTATGGGCGACAAGGAGCAACAAAAGTCTCTTAAAGAAATTAACCGATTAACTATAGGGTATGAAAGTCTTTTAAAAAACTCAAATTAATTTCTTTTGTAAAATGGTCACATCTCATTTCTAATGAAAATAAATAATTACCTATATAAGGTAGAAAGCTATTTCTTTTTTCAAGCTGTGCAGTTCAATACAATAGCCACGTGACTATTGAATTAAAAATTAAAATAAAGTAAAAATAAAAATTTAATGCATGACAGTGCTGTTCTATAGGTAAAAAATAAATTAAACACCAGAGAGATGTGAATTAGAGAGTGGGCATCTTGATCAGGTCTGTGAGTGATATAGTGAATCAGAGATTAGCCCCTCAGAGGCAAGTATTAGAACTTTGAAAAGTAGGACCACTTTGTTAAATAAAATTTGCTACATAAATTAACTATAGATCTACCTCACTCTAAGAAATAGGTGCTCAGAGTGTATTAAAGTGTTGAAGTATATTCTTTAAAAGCTGGATGACAGCAAACTCTTCCAGCTTCGCCCATGTATCCTTACTTTCCACACCTGGCAGAAATGGGGGGGGGGGGGGATCTCTATTCAGTAGTGTGTTTCTGCTTCATTTTTAGCAAGAACTTACGTAAACATGAATTCAGGATTAAGAAGCTGCAAATCTGGATTCCAATGATCTCAATAGAGTTTTAACTGCATTGGACATAACCAAAGATGTCTATGTCATGAGATACGTGATAAACAGCAAGAAAGTCCAAGAGTCAGCACAGAAAATAACAATGCAGAAGAAAAATGGGCATGTTCATGCCTGTGCTTTGCCTCATGCTGAGGCCATTGTTCTCAAATGTCCCTGCCATCCTCTCACTTGTTAAATTCAATGCCCAGCCTTATGGGACCATCCCTGAACACAGGTATCACCCCTCAGGATTCCCTTTAAACCCCTTACTATAGAATCTATTAGAACTCTATGGTAGAGTCAGTGGGACCCATCTCTGTCTTCCCTGCTAAACTGAAGCACCATGAAGACAGCTATTTCCTTACTGAAGTATCTCCTCCAGCAACAAGGATGGTGCCTTGAGATGAGAGCTCAATTAGTCATTTGTTGAACTGAAGGAACAAGAATTGTTTGTCTTAAACTAAAGTCTAAGGAATCATTCAAATATTTAATAATATGGATAATTATTTTATGGAATATAAGCTCCATAAAATGTATATTTTCATGAAAGCAGAGATTTTGTTTTGTTTATGGTTGTATCTCAGTGCCTGCAACAGTCTGTAGAACATTGTGAGAATACAATAAATATTTGCTGAATATTAAATATAAACTCACACTAAAGTAATTTCTGGTAAAATCTCCTTTAAGATCTGTACAGACATGTACCTTCTCTGACACGATAAAGTCAGCTCACACACACATAAGCTGTAACCAGAAGACTTCTTACTTTGATGAATGTTAAAATATTTCACAATAGGGAAAGTGGCTCTACCTGGGCAGTAGTTAAAGCATTGCACATGGAACAAATAGCTTCTGCATCATCATCTGTTTTCTTTTTCACTTGCAAAAGCTGAGCAGCCTGAATGAGAGGTTCCAGAGTTTCTTTGGCCCCACTGTTCATCAGATTCTTGTCACGTAGCCATTCTTCCAGTTGACTGACATTATACCTATGCCAAAAGAGAGGGAGAGGGAATGAAAGACAGAATGCAAATTTGCTGAATGTTGTCATAAATGTTTTAATTTTTTGTGTGTGGCCTTTTTAGGATTTTCTGTTACAATGACCAGCAGTATTTTTGTTCAATTTTCTTAAATCTCATCAGCTATGCTTAAAAATTTATCGTTATAAGGAGTCAGGAGGCTTATATTCATAATTACATAAGATTCAATGACAAGAGAATATAATTCTCTTAATGAAAGGTATCAAGGCATAATAGCAAAAGTTGTAAGACTTTTTGTAATGAACAAATAGAGTACATGATATTGTTCTGTCCTTACTGGTGAGCTGACCAGATAATACTTTCTGGCCTCTCTTACAATTTCAAGAGATGGGTCCCTTTTGTGGGGTAAGACCTGATAATCCTCAAAGCACTCTTAATCCTGTAAAACAAACTCTGAATTAGGTAACTGAATAACCAGATCTGCCATGGATTCCCTTGTGCTCAAGCCTCTTTAGGAAGGTGCCTGGGAGATGGAGATAGTGGCTTAAGAGAACTCAGGGATAGAAAGAAAGCAAGGAAAAGAGTGGGCCCTTGGAAGAGACAGACTTCCAGTAGGGAGAGAAACAAAGAAAATGCAAAGATGCTGAGGTTTCACAGGTGGCCAACCAAGTGACAGTGATTCTCAAACTAAGAGTGAGGTAAGTGAACCCCAATCAGAACTTAGTAATCGGGCAAACAGAAGCCATTATGATATGACAGTGGGTGATCTCACATTTATAAGCAAAGCTTATATATAACAAATTCTGCTACTTGAATGGACAGCATTATCTTTTTAAAGTTAACTATAACTAGATGTGGGTGAGAATGCATAACCTGAAAAGAACCCTAATAAAAGACTTTTGTAGGAAGAAATCCTTTTCCCCAGTGTAGGGACACGAAAAAGTGTTTGGACTTTCTCTCCCATGGCCTTGGATATGGGACAAGATGAAGCTGTCTTAGGAAATACATGGGAAAACGCCATGTATTCCTAGAGGGCCACCACAGTGTACAGTGAAGTCATGCGCATGTCACTGCTGCTTGGCATGTTGCCACTTTTGTTCCCCAGGTATAAAGGTGCACAGGACCTTTCCCTTGCTCGGACTGCAGACTGTAGATCACAGATAGCGATGTGTAACTTAGCACACCAGCTGCCCTGAGCTGAATAAAGCATGTTACACCTGCCTTCCATGTCTGAGTTTCTCTCTGGTCTGGCTGAATTAGAACACTGGCATTATCTCAGACTTAGCAAATATTCCAGTTGTTATAAAATATTTGCCAAACAAAAAAATCAATTCTATTATAATAGTGAGGTCCTGGTGAGGAGTAGTTGGGGATGACATGTAATGAGCTTTCCTTAAAATACAGAGGGGGCATATTTCAAGAATGTAAGTAAGTAAAAGATCTATTAGACTCACTCTTGTTGCCATAGGTACAAAAATGTTTTGCCAAAATATATTTCTCAGAGCTCTCAAACATTAGAAATGTTCATAATAATTTTACATTTTCTTATTGTGTAATTAAAACACACAAAGAGAAGAATAGCTATCTCATCTTTGTGTATTCTAGCATCATCTCTTCATTCTCTCAAACACATTAGTTGCACAGTGGAGCAGGGTTTCATATCAAGCAAATCAAGCCATGTGGAGACCCTGTTGGCAAGGCCACAATAATGATGGAGATTTGGAGAAATCCAGCCAGGGAAGAGAGTGGCTCTATGCCAGTTCCTCCCTTGCTCCTTGGCCACATGGCACCAGACATCAGAGCACTGACTGCAAACAAGTCATCAGCTTTCCACAACCTGGCAGGCCAGCTGGGCAGCGAAAAGAAGCTGTCACCGATGTTGGCATTTGCTCACCTGATCTGCATGCCTTTACTCCAGGAGCACATGTCCTTCCGCAGGAGGAGGTTGTTCAGGGTAATAGCCCCCACGATGTAGAACATCTGCTTGACCACCTGCTTGATCAGCTCTGGGTCCATGCCGTGCTGACACATGACTGAGTGGAAGGAATTGAGCTGCCGAAGAATGGAGTCCAGTGTGTAGGTGCCCTCGTCAGCAATACTGGAGGTTCGCTTTCTTAGCCCCGTGGGTTTCACCCCGGACACGCCCTGAATTGTTTCATGTTCCAGCATGCCTGAGACTGCAGGAGTATTCCAGTTGTTAGAGAAGAAGATTTGGGAGAAAACCAGTTTCATGTGCACACATACACATGTACATTCAACTTAGGAAAATGATCTGAGTATCAAAATGGAAGCAAAAGGAACTTCATCAAAAAAGGGCTTCTGGATTTTAAACTTAAATGAAAGAATAATTCTTCTTCTTCTTCTTTTTTTTTTTTGAGATAGAATATTGCTCTGTTGGCTACACTAGAGTGCCTCATTGTCCTACTTCGCAACAACCTCAAATTCCTAGGCTCAAGAGAGCCTCCGGCCTCAGCCTTCTGTGTAGCCGGGATTACAGGCACCCACCACCACACCCAGCTAATTTTTCCATTTTTTATAGAGACAGGGTCTCAATCTTGCTCAGGGCTGGTCTTGAAGTCCTGACCTCAAGTGACCCTCCTGCCTCTGACTTAGAAAGTTAGGAGTTTTAGGTGTGAGCCACTGCACCTGGCCAAAATAATTCTTAAATGCAAAAATTTTCCATGAGATTAAGTCATCCTAATGGCATACTTTTAAAAATAAGAAGCAGGGTGGTGCCTGTGGCTCAAAAGAGTAGGGCGCCAGCCCCATATGCCTGAGGTGGCGGGTTCAAACCCAGCCCCGGCCAAAAAAAAAAAAAACAGGCAGCACTTATGGCTCAAGTAGTAGGGTGCCAGCCCCATATATTGGAGGTAACGGGTTCAAACCTGACCCTGGCCAAAAAAAAAAAAAAAAAAAAAAGAAGAAGAAGAAGCAGTATCCTTGTGATAGCAAAAGCATGTGGTATCTTGGTGGGTTTTTGAGAGAGGTAACGGTTAGGGTTAAGTATTTTCCATGATATATGAGTTCCAGAGGCAAAACAAGAGTCTGGATGAAGACCTGGGAGAGGGCAGTGCTGTGGGGCTGGAGAGATGGGCCTTTCCTTAACCCACAACAGCAGTGAGGTCAGGCTACCCTCAGTCTCCAGGACTTGCTGTTCTCATCTGTGGCACTGCTGCTCCCCTACTGTGCTCTCTTGGCGTTTGGCTTATGCCTCCCTAGAGTATTTTTGAGATGCCTACTCCCCAACTGGGAGCCCCTTGAGAGCAAAAGCCATGTCCTTGTGCTAAACAGCTTCCCCAGAACCTCATGTTGACTCTAAATGGTTTTTGTTTCTGCTGTTAAACGACTAGGAAATGCAATCCCCATCAAATTACCAAAGTCATACTTCACTATTCTAGAAAAAATAATTCCATGCTTTGTTTGAAACCAGAAAAGAGCCTGAATAGCCAATGCAATCTTAAAAGAGCCTGAATAGCCAATGCAATCTTAAAGAAAAAGAACAAATCTGGAGGCTGTACGTTACCAGACTTAAAACTATACTACAAGGCTATAGTAACAAAGCACGGTATTGGTACAAAAAAAGAGACAAAGACCAATGGAACAGAGTAGAGAACCCAGATATAAAATCATCTACCTACAACCAACTAATCTTTGACAAAGCAGACAGCAATGTACCCTGGGGGAAAAGAAGCCCTATTCAAAAAAGGGTGCTGGGAAAATTGGCAGCTACATGCAAAAGAATGAAACACGACCCCTACCTCTCACCAGTCACAAAAATTAATTCAAGATAAATAAAAGGCTTACATCTAAGGCATGAAACCATAAGTATACTAGAGGAAAAGGTAGGAAATACTCTTCTAAATCAGCCTAGACAAAGAATTTATGAAAAAGACCCCAATGGCAATCATAGTAATAAGAAAAATTAATAAATAGGATTTGAGGCTTGGCGCTTGTAGCTCAAGCGGCTAGGGTGGCAGCCACATACAACGGAGCTGGCAGGTTCGAATCCAGCCTGGGCCTGCCAAACAACAATTGACAACCACAATTAAAAAAAAAAAAAAAAATAGCCAGGCACTGTGGCAGGCACCTGTAGTCCCAGCTACTTGGGAGGCTGAGGCAAGAGAATCACTTAAGCCCAAGAGTTTGAGGTTGCTGTGAGCTGTGACGCTACAGCACTCTACCCAGGGTGATAGCTTGAGACTCTGTCTCAAAAAAATAAATAAAGAAATGGGATTTGATTAAACTAAAAAAGCTTCTGCACAGCTAGGGGAACAACAAACAGACAATCTACAGAATGGAAGAAAATATTCTTAAGTTACACATCTGATAAAGGGCTAATAATCAGAATTGACAAAGAACTCAAGCAATTTCAGCAAGAAAAAAACCCAAACAACCCTATTAAAAAGTGAGCAAGAGGGTGGCGCCTGTGGGTCAACCAGTAGAGCGCCAGCCCCATATACCTAGAGCGGGGAGTTCAAACCTGGCCTCGGCCAAACTGCAACAAAAAATAGCCGGGTGATGTGGTGGGTGCCTGTGAAGCTACTCGGGAGGCTGAGGCAAGAGAATCACCTAAGCCCAAGAGCTGGAGGTTGCTGTGAGCTGTGACATCACAGCACTCTACTGAGGGTGACAAAGTGAAACTCTGTCTCTAAAAAAAATAAAATAAAATAAAAAATAAAAAGTGAGCAAGAGACTTGAACAGCAGCTTCTCAAAAGAAGAAAGACAAATAGGCAATAAACATATGAAAAAATGCTCAATGCCACTAATCATCAGGGAAATGCAAATTAAAACCACAATGACATACCACATTACTCCAGTTAGAATGGCTTTTATTAAAAAGTCCCAAAACAATAGATACTGGCATGGACGCAGAAAGAAAGGAACGCTTATACACTGTCGGTGGGACAGCAAATTAGTATAGCCTCTATGGAAAACAGCACAGAGATTCCTCAAAGAACTTAAAACAGACTTCCATTTAATCCAGTAAACCCAACTACTGGGTATTTGCTCAAAGGAAAAGATGACTTTTTATCAAAAAAGATATCTGCACTGGAGTATCTATTATAGCACAATTTACAATTGCAAAGACGTGGAATCAGCCCAAATATCCATCAGTTCATTAGTGGATTAATAAAATGTGGCATATGTATACAAGGAGTACTACTCAGACATAGAACGATGAATTAATACCTTTTGCAACAATTTGGATAGAATTAGAGACCATTCTCCTAAGTGAAGTATCTCAAGAATGGAAAAACAACCCCCACATGTACTCACTATTAAATTGGAACTAACGATGCACATGTGTGTAGGGGGGAGTAAAACTGAGTGGAAAGCAACTAGGGGGGAAGCATGGAGGAGGGAAGGGGAAAAAAAAATCAACCTAGTGGGTACTATGAACACTATTTGGATGACAGGCACACCTATAGCTAGGACTTAGCTATTACAAAAGTGATCCATGTAACTTAAAACATTTGTACCTCCTTTATATTTTAAAATAAAAAATATTATAATAATTCTAGGCCAGGCGTGGTGGCTCACGTGTGCAATCCCAGCATTTTGGGAGGCTGAGGTGGGTGGATTGTTTGAGCTCAGGAGTTCAAGACCAGCCTGAAAAAGAGTGAAACCCCATCTCTACTAAAAATGAAAAACTGAGGAAACAGGATTGCTTGAGCTCAAGAGTTAGAGGTTGCCGTAAGCTCTGATGCCATGGCACTCAACCACGGGCGATAAAGTGAGATTCTGACTCAAAAAAATATACATATTATAATATATCTGGGTGTAGAGAATGAGAGCACACACAGAGAAAGATACATGAAATCACATATAGTGCATGTAGCTGAATACCTTCAGCTGCTTAGCCAATCAGAAACTACTATTTTATTATTTAATTTAATTTTATTATGTTTTTGAGACACAGTCAGGTTCTATAGCCTCAGGAAGAATGCAATGCAGTCATAATAGCTCACAGCAACCTCAAATTCGTGGGTTCAAGTGATCCTGCTGGGACTGTAGGTACATACAATGATGTCCACCTAATTTTTTCCATGTTTAGTTGAAATGGGGTCTTGTTCTTCCTCAGGCTGGTCTCAAACTCCCGACCTCAAGAGATCCTCCCACCTCAGCCTCCTAGAGTACTAGAATTATAGTCATGAGCCACTGTGCCTGGCAGGAACTACTATTTTAAACCAAATTGCCTTTAACAAATTCCAGAGGGTCCATGAGATGTACAGCTCACCATGGACCTGTCTTTGTTGCCACACTACCTTCCAGGCCATCTCACTGCAGCTTATCAAAGTGCAAAGCCTCCCAAGCCTCCTTGGTTTTAGCTGGGCCTGTAGGAAAGCCCTGTGTAGAAGTGTCTTAGTGTGAAGTTCAAAGTGTTTTTGAAAACTAGATAAGGTATGAGGTCTACTGCTGGGTATCAAGCATAACCCAATCTTAAGAGAGAGGGAGGGAGCCAGATATTGGTGTTTCAATTGTGTCAAAGCAGTGATTCTGATGATCCTTCAGCGATGGCTGGGTTTCTGGAATTCCTCAGCTAATTTTAGGCCTGTGTCTTAATAATTTACGAATACGTGCACATGAATTGATGTATTTATATGAATACGTATGAATACATGCCCCAAACATGTACCACTGGTAGCTATTTATTGATGGGCTCCTAACACAGGCAGGCTGCCATGCTCAGCAGTGCCTGGCCTTACCGATCATGGGCTGAAGGATGTTCTCTAACACCCGCACAAGCTGCTGGTAGATCTGAATAGCCAAGTCACTCAGCACCTGCCGATACTCAGCCAGGTCAAAATTGGTGAGGCAGTGTTCATTCTGGCGAGACGTGTTGTGCTTCATAAAGCCCTGGAGTCGGAAGGCAAAGTTAACAACACACAGAACGAAGTGTCTCTTCTGTCTGTTTGACTGCCTCCTGTTTGATTAGCACCTTCATACTCTCTGTTCTCTTTCCATGGAGGTTCATCCACCCCACATGCAAATGCCAGGACAGTCACTCTCCAGGGCTGCTGTGTATTTGTTTGCTTCCCTCATATCCCCTCCACCCCCGCTTCTTATGAGCTTTTGAATAATAGCTAAACCTGGAAATCCAGCATGTATCTTCCCAACAGCAATGTCAACAAAACAAGTTGGGAGAACTTAACTGAAAAAAGTGAATGAATGTTTCACTTATGAAACAGCATATCTACTGCCAAATGCTAAATTATCTAAGGCACTTATCTCAACTTCAATTCATTAAATGTAATTCTATTTGTAAGAATTATACCCAAAGGGCATATAACATCTTCTTGAGATAGACCAATTTTTACAGAGACTGCCTCCCTACAACCTAATTAACGACATGGTCCATAAGTGGGAACTGACAGGACATGGTAACTGACCTCTCTGCAGGATTATGGTCTGATAGTCCCACCTTCTTAGGGACCATGTCTTGCTCATCTTTGTGTTTTCTATCATTTTCTGGGACAGTCCTGTGCATCTGGGTGCTCAGAAAGCACTACTGATCAGCTTCTTTGCTGCCCTCCTAGAAAAGGCCAAGGAGGTATGGAGGGGAGTGGGGTAGGGCCACAGGTACTCTGGGGCAGGCAGACCCAGCATCCCAGCTGAGCTCCTTCTGGCTGAGAGGATGTGAACAAATTGATGAGACTCTCTGAGCTTTACTTTGTCATCTGTAAAACTGGGCTATAATTCCTACTTCATATGGATGTTGTAAGATTAAATAATATAACACTGTTTATAGTATGTGCTATCTGGCACATACTCAGCAATCCTGACTGAATAGTAATTATTAATATTTTATGTAGTTTTGAAATACATTAAAGTTTATCAAGCAACTGATGAACACGTCCATACAAATGAAAGCAATACAGATTTTTGGACAAATCAAAAGAAACATGATCTTTACTCATATCTTATCCTTGATCACCTTTAATGTACAGTGGCAGGCCCAAATTGATACACTTCTTTATTGGCATATGTTAGTGCAATATTTTGATACTGGTTCTTAGAAAGCTCACTTTGACATATTGATAATAAGTTCCATTTCTGGTAACCATTCATTGACTGATGCTTGTTTTATTTTTCTGTGCTTTCTCATAATATAAACTCTTACAAGGAAAAAACTGTCATTCTCCAATTTACTGTATCATAGATAATGAACATCAAATAATGAACTTCCAAGCCACCTCTGAATCTGGGTTTCTAAATCAACAAAAAGTTAAACTTTTGTGCTTTTAAATTTTTCCTTAAAAAAGCCAGAGAAAGTATAGCATGCTGGTTTTATAAGGAAGGTTTTCTCACCTCTTCTCCACTGTACTGCTTCAAACAGTGCAAAAACCGGCATGTGTTAGAGAGCCAGAAGGACACGGTTTCAAAATCATCACCTCTTTTCTGAAAGAGAGAATAAGTCTAAATTTACCTTTTCCTTAGGGAAATAACAACCTGGAAAAAACTGAACAGATACCAAAAGGCCCATTTCTTGGAAAAATAAACACCATATGTACCTACTACCCAACTGCTCATCATTCAACATTTATGGGCACTAAGAAGGTGGGACAGAGAAAGAGGGGCGGGTAAATCTGCACACCTCCTCGGTACAGCGCACACTCTCTGTGTGATGGGCACATTTACAAGTTTGACTCAAACTGCAAAAAAGCAATTCATATAACTGACATTTTTATACCCCCGTAATATGCTGAAATTTTAAAAAGGCCCATTTCTTTCAGTTACCATTATAAACAATTAAAAAAAAAAATCACATTGCAGTTGTAAAGTCTTATATTACTGCTAACAGAATTTCAGCCACTGGGTTCACTGGTTGATCATTACCTTCCTTGGTATCCATTTTCTTGCCATTAGAAAATTAAGTTGATGTTAACTTAGCTGTCCCTTTAAACAGAAAAATATTCACCAAGCCACAGCGGACCCAAACTCACTTCCCTTGTGGTTAATGAAGGGAATCAGAAAGAACTAAAAGCACAAAAGGAAATAACTGATTTTGTAATAAAGAATATGAGAAAGAGTTTGAAACACTTCACCCAGATTAGATTAAAAGTCTTGTGAAAGGTAAGATGAAAGTTCTGAGCAGCGACTCAGACGGGATGGAGGGAGCCCCACACTAAGCAGTACCTCAGGGAGAATCTGGTTGGCTCTGTACCAGGACGGGGCCACAGTGGCAGGGAGAAGAGAGAGAACGATTATGCCTGAAAAAGACTCTGGGGTTTGGAACGTTTCCCAGGGGCTGAATGGTAGACATATTGGGGAAGATTATGAATTTGTAAACTAAACCACTTGGATGAACTAATCCCAGTTTGGATATGGGAAGTCACAAATATATCAATGTTTGTCTATACATTCTCTTAAGAAAACCTTGCCTAAAGGTTTACTTATCTAAAATAGTTTACCTGGACCTCAGAAGCTTTTTTTTTTTTTTCTTTTTGTCTGATAGCATATATTCCAATAACTCCACTACTATGTCACAAAATAACCTGAGTTTTTAGGAGCAGTATGACAACAACTGCCTTTGAGTACTTGGTAGTGACTTTATATAAGTGTACTGGGAGCAGGATAAATCATAAGGAAAGACAGATTTCTCATAAGATTATTTTTTTCTTATGAAATAATGAATAAAATTTAACTCTTCAAGCAAGTACCAAAAAACTAAAGTCCTTAAATTTTGGAGAATATTTTCCTAAAAAAAACTTCAGGAAAAAAATCCTGGCTGGGGACAGTGGCTCATGCCTATAATGCCAGCACTCTGTGAGAACAAGGCAAGAAGATTAGTTGAAGTCAGGAGTTCAAGCCCAGCCTGAACAAGAGCAAGACCCTGTCTCTCTAAAAAAAAAAAAAAAAGAAAGAAAGAAAAATTAGTCAAGTATGGTAGTGCACACCTGTAGTCCCAGAGACTGGGGAGGCTGAGGCAGCAGGATCAGTTGAGACCAAAAGTTTGAGGTTGCAGTGAACTGTGACAAGGCTGCTATACTTTAGCCTGGGTGACAGAGACAGACTCTTATCTCAAAAACAAAAACACAAACACCCCCCATCCACCCCCCAAAAAAACAAGCCCTAGAGGCTATCAAACCTAATTTAGTCTTTTTAGCTGAGACAGAATGACTGAGTTCAGGTCTTGAATTTACTCTTAGGTAAATATCTGAAAGACTTAGATATAAAATCTTCCAGATTCAGGAAGACGGCCAGGAAGTAAATAAAATTTTATGATATTCTTAAACACAGAAAATCATTTTATGAATTAAGTACAGATTTGACTACAAATAACTACCCTTTCTAAAAATCTGGATTATAATTGTTCCTAACAGAGGCTCCAGGCTGATCTGACAAAGACAGATTGGGAGACAAAGCTAGCTACAGGCTGCCCTGCAGCAGATCACAAAATCACTTATCTAGACTGTTTCTGCCAATGTCAAGACAAGTCAAAATGCATAGATCTTCAGAATAGCCTCAGCCAGGCCCTTGTAGTTGCATCTGTACTAAAGAGTTACCAGTAAGTTGATTAAAACCTAAGGAGAAGACTTCATTCCAGAAATAATTCAGCGTTTGTTCTCACTAGTAAACTCTGCCTTTGCTAAGACATCTTTAAACAAATTAAGTCTACAATTTCTTTCAGTATGAACACTAAGGGGGTCCTCTGTTTTCATGAAAATGAGATACTCTATATTATTTCAAATTAAAGGACATTTACTTTGTTGGAAAGTAGCCCACTGAGCTATGGGCTCTGGCTACTTTCAGTTTTTGATTTTTTGTTTTTTTTGTTTTTTAGATAAAAATCTTCTATAGGCTTGGTGCCTGTAGCTCAGCAGCTAGAGCGCCAGCCACATATACCAGAGCTAGCAGGTTGGAACCCAGCCCGGGCCTGCCAAACAACAATGACACCTACAACCAAAAAATAGCTGGGTGTTGTGGCAGGTGCCTATCGTCCCAGCTACTTGGGAGGCTGAGGTAAGAGATTGAGGTTGCTGTGAGCTCTGACCCACGGCACTCTACCAAAGGCGATATAAGTGAGACTCCATCTCAAAAAAAAAAAAAAAAAAAAAGAAAAAGAAAAATCATCTATGAGCTAAAAACTGCATGGATTCTCTATATAGCTTTGGCTAGTTATGCTGCTTTACAGCCCACAGCAAAAAATTAGTTGCTAAAATCAAAACAGGAATGTGAGACAAATGAATATTAATTTTAAATAGTATTAAAGAGGGTTATATTCTAGATCACATTCCTTTTTAATTTTTAAACAATTTGGTATAATAGTTAAATGATAAATATCTTCTTGCAATTAAGATGAGAGGGAGAGAACTTTATGATTTTTTGTTTTTTGGTCTTTACAGTAGCTGATTGAAAAAGTAGCAAAATTCATAATCTAAGTGTACTATAGCATTAATACACTAAAAATAAAATGAGTTTTTAATTTGTCTTATGAGTTTTGTTTGAAAGACATTCATCAATTTTTAAATGTTAAAATATCAGAAACTCCATGTCTTAGTAATCCTAGAGAATGTAATTACATAGAATATCTGCACAATAGGGACTGACTGAGAACCTTCGTCAAAAGTTCAGTCAAGGGTTGGGAGAGGGGGGAATGTGGAGTTAGTATAATGGGTTGGGTACAGTTTTAGTTGGGAAGGATGAAAAAGTTCTGGAGATGGATGATGGTGATGGTTTTACAACCAGTTAAATATACTTAACGCCATAACAATACACTTAAAAAGGGTTACAATGGTATTATTATTATGTATGTTTTGTCACAATTAAAAAAAAATTACAAAAGATATCTTAGATTTTTGAGAGTCCATTAGGCAAGTTAACTATCCACTTAACTTCATTCTAAACGTCCCATTAAGCTCAATAATCAGAAAGCAAAGTTCACAGCTGTAATCCCAGCACTCTGGGAGGCCAAGGCAGGTGGACTGCTTGAGCTCAGGCGTTTGAGACCAGCCTGAGCAAGAGTGAAACCTGGTCTTTAAGAAAAATAGAAAAAAAACTAGCTGGGTGTTGTTTTGTGACAGGCACCTGTAGTCCCAGCTACTGAGGAGGCTGAAGCAAGAGAATTCTTGAGCCCAGCCAGGCGTTAGAGGTTGCTGGGAGCATAATCACAAGATATTCTAGCCTGGGGCAACAGAGTAAGACTGGTCTCAAAAAAAAAAAAAAAAAAAAAAATCAGAAAGCAAAGTACCTAGGCCATATTATCTTAGCTCCCCACAGAAACACTTTGAGTTGAGACAAGTATGAAGTTCATTGTTTCTGTAGGGAGTCAAGAGGAGGATTATGCAAGTGACTCAGTGATTACTGAGTTATCTAGGGCTTTCAGCTTGGTTATATAATTTGGCTGTCTTTTCCAAGTCTTTCCTCTCTGATTAGCATTTGCGTGTGTTGCTTCTCACGTAGAACCAGGCATTTTAAGTAACAGGGAAAATTATGGGGTGAGTTGGAGAACAAAGAGAAGAAAAGTTGGAAGAAAAATTTTAATGTTTCATCAGACATCTTTTTATGTGAATGAGTTCAAGTATTAGTGCGCTTACTTAACATCTAACTTCAGCATCATGTTCCCTGTTTATATGGATTCCATGAAATATTTTTAATGTGGTTCCAAGTAAACTTCAAAGCAAACTATTTCTGCCCATGAAGTAACTTAATTTACTACACAATTAAATGCAATTATAACAAGTTAATTTTTATTCCTGTTCAACCTGAGCCCTGTTTTGAAAAACAAACAAACAATCACATAGACATGATCAAGGAAGAATGTTTTCCCAGTGGAAGTTTTCACTTACAGCTGGAAAGTGTTCACAACAAGTAACATTTTAAAAAATAAAATAAGTTAAAAAAAAATTAAAAATTGCAAGCAACTTAGCTAACGTCTAAGGAAGGAAAAGCACCTCCGTGCACATTCTATCATCTTAACATTTATTATGAGAATTTTGTTAAACATGACTAACCTTCAATACTTTTTTGATGCTGTTAATTGTCGATGTAAGCAATGATCTTACTTTCTGATCATCGTTCAGGTAGTCAGCATGTCGAACACACATAAACAGAATATATGCTGGTAATCCTGGAATCAAATTGACTGCTACACCACGTGGCTTCAGTTCTGAGAAAAGGAAAAATAATCTTACATAACACTGAAAATCTTCATGAGGCATGCTTTGTGAGATATAAAAGCACAGTTGTCATGTACGAGTTCAATCGTTCAAGGTAAGTTGGTCACATAAACAAGGTATTTTAATAGCTCATTAAGTAGAGAAATTCTTGAGTGTGGGGACATGTCTGTATAATGACAACTCCCAAATTTGTATCTACTGCCCTGACTTTTCCCTTGAACTCTGGTCTCATGTATCAGCTGCCTTCTTGATATCTCTCTCAGGCATGTCAAACTGAGTCTTTCCCATACCAAGCTCTTGCTGCCTTATGAAGCCTGCTCTTTTGGAAGTTTTCTCCATCTCAGTAATTAGCAGCTCCAGTCTTCTAGTCTCGTAAGTTGTAAACATCATATTCTTTGACTCCTTTTTTTTTCTCACAACAAAGGTCCAATCCATCAACAAATCCCCTTGGCTACCTATAAAAATCCAGCATTATCTCCTGGATTGCTGTAATAGCACCCTAACTGGCCTCCCTGAGTTATCCTTTGCTCCCCAGGAGTACATTTTCCACATAAGCACCAGGGATTCTTTAAGAAAAGGTATGTCACATCATGTCACTCTTGGTCTGAGAATGCTCCAAGTAGGATTCTTTCATTTATTTATGAAATCTGAAATCCTTACCACAGTGCATGGGATCTGGCCCTGTTCCCCTTCCTCAGCCCCAGCTCACTCTGCCCTTGCTGTCGGTTCCAAGTGCCAGGCATGCTCTCACCTAAGGGCCTATGTACGTACTAGTTTTCTTCCTCACATGTTCTTTTCTCAGACATCAGCATGATGTCCAAAGACTACCTCATCAAATCTTGGCAATTTTATTTAAACTAGTACACCTGCCTTCACTCTTTATTCTTTTTACTCCATTATGTATTATTTTATTTTCTCTATTTCTCCCCTTGAATGTAAGCTCTATGACAATGGGTACTTTGCTTTGTTCATTATCAGTACTTACAAAATGCTTGGCATATAGTAGGATTCAGTAAATACTTGAATCAATGAATTTTTATGCCTAAAAACCAGTGGCTCCTTAACATTTTTGCAAAATGCAGATCATGTGGAAACTGGAGCACCTCTGCATCTATATATAGTACTAAGTTTAATGCTAGGAATCAGGTGTAACTGCCAATCGCAGTGCTGTCACTCTGGTTCCTAGGGGAAAGGAATGCTATGCTAAGGCTGAAAGAAGATTTTAGGTTTCTGATTCACAACTTACAGTATGTGCACTCTCCAGTTGTTTACCACCACCCCCTAAAAGTCTTCTTGCAGAGCAAGCGGGCTCACATCCAATCTTAAAAGGCTCATCCTGCTCTGAAATGTTTCTTCCACTCCCATTTCATTTGTTCTGTCCTTTCTTTCCTTTGCTAGAATCCTTTCCTTAATTATTTTGTTTCTTCCCTGTTATTGAACTGTTGCCCTCAACATACTTAGTTGCAAACCTTTCCAGGGAAGTAAGGAAAAACAGAAATTCAGGAACCTAAATGGCCTAGAGCAGTAGTGTTTAATTGAGGATATACTTGAGAACCCCAGAGGTTTTGTTAAGAAGTACTAGGCACTGCCAAGCTCTTCTCCCCAGAGATTTTTATTTAGTTGATCTAGTGTGTGCGTATGTGTGTGTATGGGAGAGGGTGTGGACATCAGTACTTTTCAAAAGCTTCCCAGGTGCTTCCAATGTGCAGCCAAGGCCGAGAAGGCCTGGCCTCAAGGGCTCCTTACAGGTAGGTCCTAGGCGCATGCCCCTGCAGTCTGACAGAGGATGTGCGGTGCGGCCGGGACATGTGAGTAGCACCATGATGTACAGTATGTTAGGATGACCAAAGAAACTTTGAGGTTGAATGTTTCAAAAATCAGTGACTTGTTTTTCCAACCAGTGACACATGTACCAGAAAGACCTTTTAACCTATGCAAAAAATACTTGCCCAGAATCAGGTTCTTAACAAGTTTTTGCTCGTCTTCCTTTTTGTATTCTAGCATTCCTTGGAAGTCCTTTTCTTTCCTGGGAATGTTGACTGGACGGATAGGTTCATCAATAATCTGTCCTGGGGATATGTTCTCCATCTGGCCGACTTCGTGAGAGGCAAAAAAGAGAAGAAAATGTTTTCCAGATAGAAAAGATGAGAGGGTTCCATATTCATATAATTTTGAACGAACTCTGTAATAACAGAAACTTGCCATATTCATCACTTAACTGTCCCCTCTTAAAATATTTTTTCTGCTAAAATTGAGTAGCTAGATGCCAAAATTATATGGTAATGTTATTCTGTTTTTTTTTGAGACAGAGTCTCACTATGTCGCCCTCAGTAGAGTGCTGTGGTGTCACAGCTCACAGTGACCTCAAACTATTGAGCTTAAGTGATTCTCTTGCCTCAGCCTCCCAAGTAGCTGGGACTACAGGCACCCACCACAAAGCCCGGCTGGGTTTTTTTGTTGTTGCTGTTGTAGTTGTCACTGTTGTTTGGCAGGCCCAGGCTGGGTTCGAACCCATCAGTCCTGGTGCGTGTGGCCGGCGCCCTACCCACTGAAGTACAGGCGCCAAGCCGTTAATGTTATTCTGAAAGTCACTAAAGCCTCACTACTATTAACATCAAATAGTTTAACTGATTCAGAAACTTTAGGTTTTCTTTAGTAATAGGGTTTATTTTGTAATAAGATTAAATGTCCCCAAAGTAAGTGGTTAAACATATTTGCTAACTAATGACACCAATCAATTTATTTCGACTTTTCCTCTTTATAGGAGGAAAAACCATTATTCTACAAGGGAAGCAAGAATATAAAAGATTCCTTCCCCTTTAGCTCTACGAATCTAGTCATTCAAAGCAAATGAACGTTTACTTTAAATGTATTGTTACAATCAGTTCAAACCACATCAAGATATCTGGTAGAATAGTGTTTCCTCACACCAACTGATATGATTTCTCACAAAGGCTCCATACGGCAAAAATCTAACCTCCTCCTGCCACTCCTTATATTCAGAGAAATTATGAGCAGATATTAACACCTCTATTTAATATGAGTCCTTATATGTTAATTGCTTTTTGTTTGTTTCTTTTTAATAAAATGCTAAAATTCTACCATTAAGTTGTGACCATTAAAGTTCAACCACCACTGGTTAACATCACTTTCAGATGTAAAAAATGGTCATTACCGGCGGCAGTTAGAGAATTATGCTAAAGGTGAAGAAAAAAAAAAAAAGCACTTCTAATATCATTTTAAAATTGAGAACCGAATGGGAAACATAAGGGAAGGAAAGAGAACATATGAATTATTACAGGTGACTGTGGAGACAGACACTAGTAAGCAGGTTCTCATCTTTTTATCCATAGAAATGGGGAGCAGTTAAGAACTCTAAGTGCAGATTAAGTTTGAGTTTGGAGCCTATTGTCAAACCAAAGGCAGATTAGAAGGGAAAACATTAGGAAGTTTAATGTTGCTGACTCCAAGAAGTATCAGTAGTGCTTCTGGAGTCTGGGCAATTTCCTGGGTTAGTTCTGAGAAGCCAGTCCACAGGAAGAGGTTATCACAGAAAACGTCAATACCTGCAGAGGCTCGTGTTTATGTGGCATGGAGCTTGGTGACACATCGATCCCCCTCATGCGGCAGCGTCACACGCTGGGACTATCAGAGCTGAAAATTTGGTTTAGGCAAAGTCACCACCATCCTGCAACAGTATGATGTCTAAAGGGTGGTCAGACTGCAAATGGACAGATTCCATAAGGAAGTGTTTCATATGCGTGACTGTGGTCTGACCACTGCAGGACTGATTATAAAACGGATTCCTCTATCCAGAGAAGAGGACACTCAAATTCCATAGTCTTATATAAGTTATTTCTGGAGTCTGTTTAAACACAATACCACTAGCACCTCTGAAGCTGCACACAGCAGTCTCCACAGCTTGTAAACCTAGTGCTGTGTGTAAAAAACAAAATAATAAATTCCTGCGACCTCTGTTACTAGTAACTTTAAGCCACAGAGATAATTCAAAAAAGGTAGACCGGGAGGAAACAAGTTCAGGATAATGGGTTTATTGATAAATGCACATATTTGGACTCCATGTAACCCAAAGAAGATGTTTTAAACTTATTGATTTGATCAAATCTAAGATGCCACTGATTATGAGATATACCATTTTATATAACATTAAAATAGAAAAAACAGTGCCAATTAAACAATATCCCATCAATGATTGTAAGATATACCCCAATTTGACAGATGTTAGAATGTGAAACATTAAGCACCTCAGAATTTATAAAATATGGCGAATATTTTTACTAAGAGTTTATGTTTTTAAAAAAAGCTTCTAGAGCATGAATCTTATGTACTCAATTTTGATATGAGGACAATTAAGGATGCGGTAGGGGTGGGGGAAGGGGGGAGCAGAGAGAGAAAGAAGGAGGGAGGGGTGGGTAAAGGAAGAGCAAAGAGAAGGAAGGAGGGAGCTGGGTGGGGCATTGGTGTGTGCTATACCTTTCCAGGGCAAGACACAATTGTAAGAGGGACTTTACCTAATAAATGCAATCAGTGTAACCTGGTTTCTTGTACCCTCAACGAATCCCCAACAATAAAAAAAAAAAAAAAAAAAAAAGCTTATAGGCTGGGCACCTGGCTCACGCTTGTAATCCTAGAACTCTGGGAGGCCAAGGCGGGTGGATTATCTGAGCTCACATGTTCAAGACCTGCCTGAGCCAGAGCAAGACCTCCTCTCTAAAGCTAGGTGGGTGTTGTGGTAGGCACCTGTAGTCCCAGCTACCAGGAAGACTGAGGCAAGAGAATCACTTGAGCCTAAGAGTTTGATGTTGCCATGAGCTACAACACCAAGTACTTTACCAAGGGCGACACAGTGAGGCTCTGTCTCCAAATAAATAAATAAATAAATAAAAAAAATAAAAAATAAAAGAAAGCTTCGCTTTACTTTTGGAAAATCTCTAATCAGGATATTTTTGGTTCTTTATAAAAACATCCAGGCAAAATCTGTCACACTCTCATTAAAACTTTTCTTTTGGCTCAGTGCCTGTGGCTCAAGCGGCTAAGGAGCCAGCCACGTAACCTGAGCTGGTGGGTTTGAATCCAGCCCAGGCCGGCCAAACAACAATGGCTGCAACCAAAAAATAGCCAGGCATTGTGGCGGGTGCCCGTAGTCCCAGCTACTTGGGAGGTGGAGGCAAGAGAATGGCTTGAGCCCAGGAGTTGGAGGTTGCTGCGAGCTGTGATGCCACGGCACTCTACCCAGGGAGACAGCTTGAAGCTCTGTCTCAAAAAAAAAAAAAAAATTTTTTCTTTCTGCATTTGAATTCTTCATAGGGACTTAGTCGTTACAATGGCTCACAAATGAAATAATGTCAGCTCAAAACAACTTTAATTTATTTAGCAAT
This sequence comes from Loris lydekkerianus, assembly GCA_963574355.1. NCBI lineage: Eukaryota > Metazoa > Chordata > Mammalia > Primates > Lorisidae > Loris > Loris lydekkerianus. The sequence goes on from CAUYPK010034570.1 coordinate 33,538, forward strand.
ATTATCTACTAATTAAAATAAAATGTCAAACTTTATGTAGACTACAGTGTTTGCAAGGATAAGCCAGGATAGTACTCTAGTTTTCAAAAACTCAAAGAGATGGTTGCTAAATTAGAATGTTTGTGTCTCTTCCAAAATTCATGTCGAAACTTAAACCCAATGCAACAGTATTAAGAGGTGGGTCCTTTAGGCGTGATTAGGTCCTGAGGGCTTTGTTCTCAGGAGGGATTAGACCTTGCAAAAGGGCTGGAGGGAACCAATTAGGCCCTTTGCCCTTCTGCCTTTTGTCTTGTGAGGACACAAGCTTTGTCCCTTCCAGAGGATGCAACAACAAGGTATACCATTGTGGAAACAGAGACCAGACCCTCCAAATGTGCTGGCATTTGATCTTTGCCTCCCACCCTCTAGAACTGTGAGAAATAAAATTCTGTTCTCTATAATTACCCAGGCTCAGGTTATTTTGTTTAGCAGTACAAACAGACTGAGACAGTGGCCATTTAGCCCAGTGCCCCATCTAATGCAGACAGCCTTCTAAAAAGACCTGAAAGAAGACTCTATTTTCATTTTCTAGACTTTTTATAAACTTGAGGGAAAAATATTTTTGAACATCTTTGTCCTGGAAAAGTAAAAGAAATTGAAAGGTTTTTGTTTGTTTGTTTTTTGTGACAGTGTCTCACTATGTCGCCCTTGGTAGAGTGCTGTAGCGTCACAGCTCACAGAAACCTCAAACTCTAGGGCTTAAGCAATCCTCTGGCTTCAGCCTCCCAAGTCACTGGGACTACAGGCGCCCATCACAACACCTGGCTATTTTTTGTTGTAGTTGTCATTGTAGTTTAGCTGACCTGGGCTGGGCTCAAACCCGCCAGCCTCTGTGTATGCAGCCAGCGCCGTAACCACTGTGCTATGCGCGCCTGGCCAAAATTGGAAGGTTTTAAAAAATTTACTTTTCCTCACTTTGGCACAGAAGATCTTGATCTCAGGTTTAATTAAGACAGTCCGATAAATTCATATTAAGTACATAAATGCTGTGAAAAAATATGACTCAAAGGAGAAAAAACAGTGTAAGAAGGCTTGTGTTCTAATCCTGCCATCTAACTTGCTGAGACCTTGGGTAGGTCACTCACAATTTGGGGGTGTTAGTTTTTCCTCTTATGAAATAATTAACTGATTTGTAGAATCCTTTCAGGTCTAAATTTCTTGATTCTATGAAAATTAAGATGGAACACCCACTCTGGGAATAAAATATAACATAAAGTAGAAGAAATTTTGAAGCATTCTCCATTTACCTATGTAATTTCTGCTAAAAATTATAAATATATACTTATTTATATATAAATAAGTATATATAAATACACATATATAAAATTTCAACATATATATATATATGTAGGCATTTTTTTAAAAGGTCTTTGCTTCTAAAACAGTCTCCTTAATTAAACATAGCCCACAAGAGGAGTAAGAGTTATACTATTTTAAACTAAAAGGATTTAAGTGTGTCGCAATGTATCTAAAGAAAAATATAAGAAAACTTTTAGTCATTAGGAGCTACTCTGTTGGACAGAGTTGCCAGTTTTTTCTGTACAACAGGAAGACCCGGGGATGAAGAGAAACGTTAGGAGAGCTTGTCTCCTTTATTCCCTGGTTTAGGGGAGAAGCAAGGGTACTGCACTCAGCAAGTGCCCAAGTCACATAAACCTTCTACTTTATCCTCTACATATGTATCACTTAACTCAAAATACAGTTTTTCTTAAGAACTAATACATCTTTGCTTTTTAATCATAAATTGCTATTCTCAAGTGTTACTTCAATTTTATAGCTGTCAGGATAGTTTAACTGATGAGGTTGACTTCTGATTGATAATGGTTTAAAATTAGCAAAATCTTAAAATATTCTAACCTGTTTCTTCAATAAAAAAAAAAATCAAAGAAGGCTGATTTAAAAACCTAAAATAAGAAGGCCTTTTTTGTTTATCAAAATTTACTAAAGTACAGCAAAGGAAGCATAGAAATTTAACAAATAAACAATTCCACAAGTTAATATCCTTAAAATCAGTTTCTTTCAAGCAAATACTCCATCGACTCATGATACAATTAGTACAAAGTGCAGAAAGTCCTTTGAATAAAGATTTTTAAGCACAACTAGTAGATATTATAGTCCACGTGTGATTTGGAGTTTCAAAAATTTTAATGTTATTCATAAATTATGTAATGCTAAAGGACTGTACAAGGTGGCCATAAAGTCTGTGTGCAATTTAAAATTGCACATTATTTTAAACTGTACACAAATTTTATGGCCACCCTGTATAAAAAATATTGACTACAAAGTAATCTTTCTGATTTCAAAACAAGTATTTCAATATTTTTACATCCAAGGGAGTAATAGACTATTGACAGTAAATATCCATGTTGCCATTAATTCAAAGAGAACAACTGCTAAAAATAAGACATGGTGAAAACCATACAAGATGTGAGCCAAACCAGGGTGCACAGAGGGCAGGGCCATATGCTGCGTCTGGATGGTCAAGTCAGGCAAAGCTGCTCTTGAGCATGTGACATATGACTCTGGTCTCAAAGGATGAGCAGTACTTGACCAGGAGAAGCAGAAAGACCACATGAAAAACACAGTTATGACAGGGCATGGCAGGCTGAAGGAATGAGGGTATCAGGAACTGTTCTAGGTGCATTACGCACATTTAATCCTTACAAACCATGTCAGCTCGATACCATTATCAATCTTATTTAACAGGCAAAAAACTGAGGCATAGAGAGGTTCAGTAACTCGCCCGATATCATATGATTATTAAGTAGTAGAGCCAGGATTTGAACCCAAGAAGCACAACTCCAGAATCCATGCTCTTAACCACTAGGCTATACAGCCTTGCACAGTGCCTGGCATATAGAAAGTATTCATTGGATACTTGCTGAACGAATTCTCTCCTTTTGTAAATTATTATTACCATGAAAAGAACATTTTTCCTCATCTAGAGAGATGGAAATTTCTATTCTACAGAAGTCAGGTTTGCTGAAAGTCATTTTTCTTATTATCCCTAATATTTGCATGTAAATCTCTATTAGGCCACTTGTATAGCAATACAAAACCAAGATTCAGTAACTGCCATAAAAACATATATAAATACCTTCTAGTTCACCAATTTTTTTGGCAAATACTTTCAGTTGTTTTTTCAATTTCCGGACAGTCTTATCTTGTTTTTCAAGTTGTTCCATCAAATCCTAAAAATCAAAATAAGAAATATAATGGAAAGATCAAAATAGGCCTTCTAAAATGGACTGAGAGAAACCAGACACAAAATCACAGAAACAACACTGTTAGTTTTACATAAAAGCTCCAGTAAAGCTCATTGGTGGAGCCATCACTTGGCTAAAACTGGCGGGCATGGGGAATGCAGTTACAATAAAAGCGAAATGTTAAAATACTCAATGCTGTAAAATCCTTTACAGGGCGATGGATAGCAGGCTTACTGTGGAGTCTTTTTCAGTAGACTCCATGTGTGAAAAACAATTGAATGTTTTCTTTTAAAGGGGTCTAGAAAAAGTTAATTTTGATAAATGCACAAAAAGTTTTGTGGAAAGATTTAAGAATGGTTGAATGTTGGTAAAGACTGACACATTCTGTGTGTGAAGCACTCTCTCTATGAGATCCACATTTCTGGAGACGGTAAAATTAGCCATGAAAGTTAAGACAAGTTTAGAAGTTTTGAGAATTAAAAGATAAGTTGAAAAAATAATTTTCAAGAACAGGATCAAGAATGGGCTGCTGACCTTAGACCAAACTATAGGTGTCACAAGACATTTACAAAATTGTGCAGGTGACATAATTTCGCTTATATAGAAGAAAGAAAGCCGGGCAAGGCCGCTCACACCTATAAATCCAGCTACTGGGAAGTACTGCTTGAGCCCAGCAGTTCAAGGCTGCAGTGAACTATGATTGTGCCACTGCACTTTGGCAGGCTGGGCAATACGGAGAGAGGGAGGCAGTGAGGAAATTATGAATGTTTCGTGCAAAAAAAAATACAGAAAAAAAAAGTAGTACAATTAAGGGGAAGAATATAAAAAAGTCTGAGATTGCTAGCTTTCTATTTAAAAAAAGAATTCTCTCAAATGACAGAAATAGTTAAAAAGTAAATAATCAAGAAGAAAATGGACAATAGCAGGCTCAGAAAGAACGTAGAAGGGAAATGAGTCAGAAATAGGTCAGGTTATGAGGTAGAAAAGCATTACAAATACAAATATATTCATTCATTCCCCAGTTTAGATGGGAGTGGATTTAGATGCGAAGCCAATGATTCAAATGGAATAGTTGCAAACGTTTCAAAGTGTTAAGTTGTGCTTCTTGGATGTTACTTGATCTTTCAAGTTACATTTTGCTTCCATCACACTGTAAGCCTAGTGTTAATAACAAATCAAACATGACAATGGACGCAGTAGGATACTGACAGAGATGACACTATGGGCTAAAAGACAGCTGTGTGTAGAAACAAGTTCTGTGAAAGTTTTTGAAGAGACTCCTGGGGAGGAGGAGGCAGCAGTGTGCTCTTCAGTTACAGAGAGCTGAAAGTAGCAAGAAGACAAAGCTCGGTTTTACATACAATCATCCGTTTGTAAAGTGAAATCCGATATGATTGATACTTCTTAGGGTCATCTGCATATAATTCCTCAAAATACTGAAAAAACAGGCACAATGGATATTTGTTTTTCTCTGTCTTTTTGAAGGTGATGCTTCCTCTCAGCAAAATCATTTTTCAAACATTGTACATCACAAATGGTGAAACTTTATACTTAAAAGGCTCTGATTTGTGACTTGCCATTACCTTTTTATATTTCTAGTACAGATGATTCTAATTACAGATATTTCTGTATCTGATTAAAAGAAACATGATTAAAGCAAACAGGCTGTGACCAACATGCCATCATTTAGCAGGTAAACACATGCCCAAGATAAGGTTGTCATTTCACTCCTAAAGGCTCTTGCCTTTTCCTCCTATCCTCCCCCATACATGATGGTCACGTATTGCTGCACCTTTTTTTTTTTTTTTTTTTTTTTGCTGCCATCAGCAGTGGCAACAGTAGGGAAGGCAAATAAAATGAAAATGAGAGTACTGGCAACTCCTGTATGAAGTTGGAGAGGCTGGTGAGAAGCTGTGTGCCTTTCTCCCCTGAAAGCAGCATGGGGGAGGCCTGTGAAGCTTATTCATCAGAGGTTGGAAAAATCATCTTTGTGTTCATGTTGAGGGGGTAGATGGGCAGGTGGATGTTATTGGAAGAGGAATTTCTAAGAATATTAAGCTTAGGTCCTCTGCTGTTTTAATATTCTACTCAAGTGTTTCCTAAAAAAATGAACAATTAAGATTGAGAAACAATAATGATCTTGAAAAAATATATTGTTTCCTGTATTTAAGTTTGTATCCATTCTCCTAGGACTAAATTCAGGTGGCATAAGACACTTACAAAATCATGCAGGTGATATAATTTTACTAGTCAATGTAATGGCAAGAGAAGCACCTAAAAATTCAACTCATTAACTAGACTCTACTGGCTTAGAATGTGGGGGCTTAGACTATTTTTGTATTAGCTATTAAGAATTGCCAAGAAAATTAATAATGCAAACAAGGTTGCAAGGAAAGCACTTTACCAATTTAGTGAAAAAACTCTGGAAATCTGCCACCCAGAAGCATCTTTATTTCATGCTTTCACCTTGGATTTTAAGACAATCATTTGTAAGCACAGAATTTGTATGCTGATCAATCAATTGCTATTATTCAGTTCATTTATCGATAATTAGTCATCAAAGCACTATTAGTTTAATTTAAGCAATCATATACTTGAGACTAATAAAATGGCACTTCAAAATTATTTTATGATTCAGGAGATTTTCTGGGCAAATTAGAGAGATTTCAGTCATTTTGGAAAGAGTCAGGACACTGCCCTCACCCTCACCACCATTCCCATGATGAAGCCTCAGGAAGAGAGGAAGACTATTCACCGAATACCTTCAGGTTTTGCTTCTAATTCATATGAAAGATGGTTGAATAAATAACACTAGGAAACTATTTGCAATGTAAATTATCACTAACATGATAATGTAAAGGAAGGATGATCTAGATTGCTAAATCTTCAGGCAAAATTCAAACTATTTTATTACAGATCTTTAAAAACCTTAAGTTAAAAAAAAAACACATACACACAAATCACCATCAGTCCAAAACAACTTTTCTCAAAATCAGGCTGACATCATAATATAAAAATTTCATTTAAAAACCTGGAATTATAACTTTTCAATAACTTTTAACATAATAAATATATCTGCCAAACTTAAATCTATTAAAAACCTATAAATCTATAATAAAAGTTATTATGTGACTGAGAAAAATATTTTTGGTTTAAAAAAAAAAAAAAGAAAAGAAAAAGAAACAAGAAAAGAACGAAAGAAAAAACTTGAACTCCATGCTCGTGTTCAGAATCTGGCAAAGGACAAAAAAAGTTTTTTAGGCTTGGTGCTCATAGCTCTGTGGTTAGGGTGCCAGCCACCTGCCCCAGGGCTGATAGGTTCGAACACAGCCTGGGCCTGATAAATAACATTGACAACAACAAAATAGCTGGGTGTTGTGGTGGGCACCTGTAGTCCCAACTACTTGGGAGGCTGAGGCAAGAGAATTGTTTAAGCCCAAGAATTTGAGAATGCTGTCAGCTATGATGCCACAACTCTATCAAGGGCGACATAATGAGATTGTCTCAAAAAAAACAAAACAAAACAAAAAAAACTTCTTAGGTTGGGCATGGTGGCTCATGCCTGCAATCCCAGCACATTGGGAGGTCAAGGTGGACAGATCACCTGAGCTCACAAATTTGAGACCAGCCTGTGCTAGAGCAAGACCCCATCTCTAAAAATAGCTGGGTATCGTGGAACACCCCTATAGTCCCAGCTACTCAGGAGGCTCAGGCAGGAGAATCACCTGAGCCTGAGTTAGAGGTTGCTGTGAGCTGTAACGCCATGGCACTCTACCAAGGGTGATAAAGTGAGACTCTGTAAAAAAAAAAAAAAATTTTTTTTTTCCTTACTTCTTGTACAAGTTCTGTTTCAAAAAATAGAAAATGTATAAACCTGACTCCTAACACTCCTCTCCCCTGACCTGGGAGCTCCATCATCCCAAAGCCCCTGCTCAGTTCCCAACCATCTTCCCCAACCTAAACTCTCCAATCTCCCACTTATCTGCTAAGATGGAGGCTGAGAGAACTCAGTGCTTCTTGGTACACAGAGCCCGACCCCAGTCTGTCATGCAAATCCCTAACAACCCTCCTAGGATGGCAGAGAATCTGCAGAGGAAGCAGACTGCCTGAGCCTCCAGGCTATAAAAGCCCAGTCTGCGGTTGGCAGGCTATCTCCCAGACCCTCTGCACAGGCCTGAGAACGTGCAGATGCTCAAGAGCCTCCTGCACCTGCCTTTTTCATGTCTACCAACATATTCATCATATGTGTCTGCTGGAGTAAGAGGGTAACAAGTGTAGGTTTTCCCAGCAAAGAAAAACTGTGTTTGATTAAAAAGCAATTAGGACATCAGGCGGGGCCAGGCGCTGCTTGCTAAAGCACCTCTCCTTACCAAGTTCTCGTTGGTCAGCCGGGTGATCTCATGCTGCAAGCTGGCCTCGATGCGAGCCTCCGGGGGCAGCTGCAGGTTCTGGGCCAGCAGCTGCTGCTGCCGGTTGTTCTCTTCCTTCAGGCTCTGGATTTCCCCACGCAGGGCCTCGGCCTCATTCTCATGGCTCCTCTTCTGCGACTGGAGCTGGGATTCCAGGAGCCTGTGGAGAAGCCACACAAGCAGAAAGATGAGACAACTCTCCGAGTCCCTGCCTAATGGGCACACGGCTTCATGCTTGCTTGCAAGAGTGGCAAAAGCAGATATTCTTTAGAATTCATGTGTCTTCTGACTTGAGTAAAGTGAAGAAACTCAAACAAGGGCCCAAAATAGAAAGGAATGCTCTCACTTTTGTGTCTTTCTGAATTTATATAAAGATCTCAGAGGCCCTGAGAAATAAGAAAGTGTTAGTTCTTTTGAAAGGTTCATAGGAAATGATGACTTTAAAAAATCAATTAAGGCTGGGAGTGGTGGCTCACGCCTGTAATCCTAACACTTTGGGAGCCTGAGGCAGGTGGATAGCTTGAGCTCAAGAGTTCAAGACCAGACTGAGGAAAAGTGAGACACCCCCCTCCCCCATCTTTACTAAAAATAGGGAAAAAAAAAAAACCCAAAAACTGAGGCAAAAGGATCGCTTGACCCCAAGAGTTGGAGATTGCTATGAGCTATGACACCACAGCACTCTACCCAGGGCCACAGCTTTAAAGACAAACTCTTAAAAAAAAAAAAAAAATCAGTAAAAGACAAAGCTTTAATTTGACTTGCATTTGCAAACTAGCACTTAAGTTGGCAAAGACAGTACACCTCTGCCACACAAAATAACTGTATTATATAAGGCAAGATTTCAAACCCCAAATCTAATTCCATGTCTTTAAGAATTATAAAGTTACTATTTCCAGGAAGTGGGTGGGCCCAGAGTCTCATTTCTATATTCCACTCCTATCTCTGAAAGGCAGAAAGGCTAGCGTGCTACTTTGAAATATACCTCAAATTTGAATTACCTAAATCCACACAGATAGTCCTGAAATTTCAAACATATATTTTAAATGTGTCATCTCTTTCTCCATAAACTTCTATATCAGTGACAGAAGCCTAACAAGACACAGGGTTTTTTTGTTGTTGTTTTGTTTTTTAAGACAGTCTTACTATATCACCCTCAGTAGAGAGCTGTGGAATCACAGCTCACAGCAACCTCAAACTCTTGTGATCAAGTGATTCTCTTGCCTCAGCCTCCCAAGTAGCTGGGACTATAGGTGCCTGCATTTTTTTAAATTGTAGTTGTTGTTGTTTAGCAGGCCTGGGCTGGGCTCGAACCTGCCAGCCCTGATGTATGTGGCTGGCACTGTAACCACTGAGCTACAGGGTGCTGAGCTATGACATGGTTTTAGAACATTAATATCAATAGAAGCAACAAAGTTATTATTGTTTCTCCAAGCGAACACACAGCCTCTGGGGTTGGCAGTGAGCACAGTGTCAGCATCCTCCCTTCACCATGTATTCCTGCTTCGACATCCACTCCTTTTCCAAACACAGAAGAAAGTTACGGTTAAGAACTAACTAATGTGAGGTAGAAAAGACATTCTTTTATTCTAATCCCCCTGCTTGGCAAATGCTGGCTAAAATTTACTGATACCTTTGTAAGCAAACTGTTAACAGCAGAGTAAAAATATTTTAGTGATTACAAAATTTCAAAAGGATGAAATAGTACCCGAAAGTTAATGACAATGGCTTATGATTAGAACACAGCAGAATAAGCAGAAGCCCCTTGAACAAACACATTAAGTATTTTTCAAATTTAATTATTAAAATGGAATTTTTATGAGATTTTTAAAGACAGATATCACTAGAGACAATGAGTATCTGTGTTAGAAACGTGTTGCTGTTTCAATTTTATTTTCTTTCCCCTAAACATACCTAACATATTGAGTTTGGGTAATTATTCTGAATTTCAGCCAATTTCACAAACTTGAATTTCATGATAACCACAAAGAATGCCAAATCCTGCACTTAACATTGCTTTCAGACAGCATGATAACAATATAGTCGCACAGAATGTGGTCACATTTTGATATATACTGTACGTTGATCTTTACTACAAACAAGAAGTCCCTCTTTAAATAATAAATATAAATCTCGCCCCAATAGTTTGTGTTGTAGTTGAAAGCTTTTGTTTTTCTTTCAACTCTTAGAGAGAGATTTTATAAGTTTTAGTGTCTGAAAGAAAATCTAGATGGCATCACTCACTTAAGGAAAGGAACCCTTATATTTGCTATTAATCAATTTTAGCTTTAGTAGTTATCTCTTAGGGGAGGTTTTTTTTTAAGAATGTGATTGGCTGAATGTTCTAAGTTTCACTGAAAGTAATTTACCCAGAAGACAATTAATGCACAAGAAATAAAGGAGTTAAAGTTGGGAGGCCACTGTTAGTAAGAAAAGCAACAAATTAATAACACTGCATTTTGAGGAGATAAATATAACCTGTTGGCTTGTTTTAACCCTTCATAAACCAGCCACAGCTCTCCATCCTCATTCAACTCATGGCAATCCATGGCAGATGATCTTCCATGCAAAGGAGCAATAATGCAAAACACAAAGGGACACGAGGTGGTCACGAGGTGATGACGGTCAAGAGTAGCACACAGTGTTGCAATATTTTATAGGGGAATAAGACTTATTGATTATAGGTGACTTTAAGACATTATTGTAAAAATCTTTTTTGATTAATTTTAAGAATGAGTAATGTAACATCACACGTAAATGGGTAGAAATTAAAGCAAAACAATCAAGGATCTAGAACTACTTTTCCTGCAAAATAAGAAATGACAAAAAGGTAAGAAAGAGGTTCTGTTTTAACATTTTATTCAGCTAGTAGAGTGCTCTTATATATCATGTAATATGTTAGAGGCTAACTATGGCACATAAATATAATGAAAACTTTAGCTACAGTCTCTAGGAAGCAATCTCTACAATTGCTTTTAAAATAAAGTTTTAATTCTTCTGGATAGGAACTTATTTTAGCTTAATAAAATCTGATTTCCTAGCTAACAAATTGTTTTAAAAATTCTTATAGGAGTAACATAAGTAAGAGCATGTCCAAAGTTCCCAGCTTTTATGACATGGCTTTTAAAAGACATTTTATAGCCAAAATTAATTTTAAGACTTGTTCAAACTTTTTATATTAGAGATGCATCATATTTTATTAAAGATATGTGTAGTTATAATAACGTTGATAATATTTTTTTCTACCTAGGGTAGAAAAATATTTTTTGAGTGTTTGCCAAGTGCCAGATGCTGTTCTGCATGGCTTCACATGTGCTGTTTCACTTCGTCCTCATAGTGACCCAACATAAATCATTTGGCACATTGTAGAGGAAGACACAGAGGCTAAGAAGACAACCTGTAGTGGTTACACAGCTGGTAAACAGTGGGGCCCAGCACTGACTGACTCCAGAGTCTAGTTTCTTCTTCCTGCTGTACAGTGGTGGTTATGTTTAGAGAGAGTCCTCTTCTGTCTCCATCTAGGGAGTTCACCTCCCCCTAGAGTGCTCATCTATTTGCATAGTTTCAACTGTATTCTTAAATTCTCTGATGACTTCAAAATTTATATCTCTGCCCACATATCTTTCCTGGCTGCAGATATATATATATTTCAATATTTTCTTGGATTTTTATTAAGTCTTTTGTACATAGATCATATATACATTTATGCCAATTTCAGTGTGTTAATTATTTGTACAAATTGGAGTGCTTACATCATACTAATCAATATTCAACTGCCTAATGAACTTCTTTCCTCTGATATCTCCCTGGTTCCTTAAATTTTATATGTGTAAATATTCTGATCATCTTTCCCATACCACTTCCCCACACCCCAGATCCATAATCACATCCAATCAAGTATCTATGATGGACACCTCAGTCACCCTTCAAGATTCCCTACCCCACATATCCAATAAACCACAAGGCTCACTGACCTCTAATGTATTATGCGTTATATTTCTCTCAATCCTAACCACCACCAAGTTATCCCAATCAGTTACTGGACTATGGTAACAGCCTCTGAACCCGTCTTTATGCTTTCAATCTTGTTCCGCTGCAATCTATTCTCTAATATAGCCAGAGTTACCTTTCTAAAATTCAATCTTATCACATCGTTCTCCCACAAAAACCTTTCAGTAGACTCCCATTATCTTTGTAATAAAGTCAAAGCCCTCTTGGCTGTCTCCCTAGCAGCCTATGAGGGGCTGGGTTTATCTTGTTTACTGCTGTATTCCCAGTATATGGCACAGGGCCTGGCATGAAGTAAGCATGCAATACAGAACTGCTGATTGAACAGCCGAGTGGATAGATGAACAGTGTAATATAGTTCTTTCTATACTAGCATATTCTTAGACATAACATGTGTTTATAATTCACATTCGTAAATTTAAGTTTAACCAGTATTTCTATAAGCATGTTTCACCCTTGTCCATAAAAGAAGAAAAGCAATACAGCTGTCCCTTGCTATCTATTGGTGTTGGTTCCAGGACCTCCCTCAGATACCAAAATCCAAGGATGCTCAAGTCCCTGATATAAATTGGTGTAGTATTTGCATATAATCTACACTCTTCCTCCTGTATACTTTAAATCATCTCTAGATTACTCATAATACCTAATACAATGTAAATGCTATGTGAATAATTGTTATACTATACTATTCAGGAAATAGCAGTAAGAAAAAGTCTGTACGTGTTCAGTATGGACACAATTTTTAAAAAATATTTTCAATTCTCAGTTGGCTGAAGCCACAAATGTGGATCCCAGGATAGGGAGGGCCTACTGTAGCTTACTTCTTTTGCATTGCACTATTCTTTAGTTTGTAAAGTATTTATGTATGCAAATCCTGGTACTATGCATCAAGAAACCTAGACTGAATACTGATAATATGTATGTCCAGAATTGTCTTTCTCTGTGATCATCACTGGCCATATTCTTTCAAAATGTTCTAGCATGTAGTGGGTGGTAGTAAGGCTGAGGGGAATTCCAGGTCTGAGCCTTCACTCTCCTATCCCAGAAGTCCCGGTACTCTTTTAGAGTTACATGGTCAACATTGATGTGATTCCAGACAATTCATTATTTCTCTTCATACGGAGCTTTAATTCTTGAAAACTGCAGTTGCCCCTATGAACTTTCACAAATAACGATTCTGAATAACAAATGAAAGTGACTAGCCAAGACAGTCCAACTAAGTAACTGGTTTTCTTCATAAGGCAGCCTCTCAAGGTTAAGATCATATATACATAAAAACATCTTCCCTTGATATAAGAACATTTTCCTTCATACCTTTCATCAGTTATATTACCTTATATTAAAGTGAGATTTTAGGAGAAAAACATTGGAAACCTTGGATTCCCACTGAAGGTCAGCTGATATCTAATAAAGCAATGCATAAACACTCTGTACAAGAGGCTGGCCTAAAGGCTAAAGATCAATATAATTCAACCCACATACATAAAAGAAATATCAACTTACCTATTTGTTTCTTTTAAACCAATGTATGCTTGTGCTATTTCACCTTTATCTTTCATTTTTTGTACATCTTCCAAAAGTATTGTGGAATCTGTCATTGTATTCTGAAGGGAGAAATGACACATTTCTACATTAAGATTCAAATCAAAAGCTTCGGACCACATATATTTCCTTCCTACAATTAGAGGGGAATTAGGTGCTTCACCACACCTGTGCCCCACCCCAACACAGCCTCAGTCCCAGCCTCTTGTAATACAGAGGAGAGTTTGGCCCAGGCAGTTAAGAGAAGGCAGTAGCTTCAGTTTCTCTCCTGAGAATCCCTAATGCTCTACTACAAAGGTGTTGAGATTCTAGCATACCACTGCCCTGTAAATGAGATTGCTGATGGACTATGTTTTACACTATGTGAAAAAATACTTGTGCACATATAGTATAAATATATAACATGTGATATAGTATACACAGCATTAGACACTATTTAATGGAATGGACATGGCCATTCTTTCAACCACTTCCTGACCAGTTAGAATGAACAAATACCCAATGAAACACTGAAAGTTTGACATAAAGGTAATTTTCCATTAAAAACCTAGAACAAAGAAGGTGGCGTTCAGGTGATATATACTTAAGCAAAATTAAAAAAATTTTTTTTTTGCAGTTTTTGGTCAGTGGTGGGTTCCTCTGGCATATGGGGCCAGTGCCCTACTCCTTTGAGCCACAGGTGCTGCCCCAAATTAAAAATTTTTCTCCTATCTTTGGATAAGTGTAAATAAGGAGGATTTAGCTCCTTTTAAATATCTACCACGTGTTTACTCAATTCCTTTTTCCCTCCCATACGATATATGATGGCATAGCATAAGCTTTTGAATGAACATTTGTCATGCTCTAATTACTAATAATTTTACATAAAAATAAAAGTTTTGTCAAGACTTTTATTTTCTTTTTAATGTTTCTCTTTTAGTCTAATCTTTCTGACAACCAATGTAATTTCAAAATCTTTTACTTAGCTGCTCTCTCTCTCTCTAGAACAGGATAAGAGATAAGAATCACTGTTCAATAGCCTCTGAAGAATAATACATATTACACCTCAGAATCCAATGGCCTATTTGTCTAAATAGCATAGTCAACGTTTACTCGAAAGTCGGGTCTCACGTTGAAGTGGACTTAACTGAATACATTTCAAATATTATTATCTTAGAGACTAGTTCCAGGAAAACTTTAATACCAACTAGAGACTTTCAAAATGCCTGCATATTAAAAATACTAAAAAAAAATGCCACTTTTCTCCCAATACCTACCATTTTGTGAGTTTTTAAATATATCCTTTAAAAAGACCAACTACAATCTGAAAAAGCTACTAAAAAGGGCTTACATTTTACTGAATTTTAAAAATCTTTCACATAATCACCACAGATAGTATTTTTTTAGCTATGTTTTATAAATATTTTAGTAAATATTTCACCAGAAATTTCTTCTTTCTCTTTCCTTGAATGGAAAAAAAAAAACAAAAAAAAAAACTTTCACTTCCATAAAGGGCTAGATGAAACAAGATGTGGTAGAGAAATCTGACTTGGCAACTTCATTAGGAACCACTTTTCATTCTGTGGACTCTACATTCAGGGAAATGAAAGTGGTAGCAAAGAATGTGCTCAACTCTTTGGGGTCCCCCTTACCCTGGGCCAACAAATCCATAGCTGGTAAATGAGAGCGCAGGAGGGCCTATACATTTCACTGTCCCCAGGTTAAGGGTTTCCCTCTCCAGCTTGTACATGGCCTACAGTGCTGACTATGCGTTAGAAGTCATGGAGGACCCTTTGTAATCTAAACTGGACTCTACTACAACTAGGAATCAAATAGGAAATTAATTTGTAAACATTAAAACAGACTTGGTGGTCAGAAAGCATCAATTGCATCCATACGGAGATACTTGTAAACTAAAGGTAGGATTAAATATGAGTATTTAGTAAAAATAAAAAAATCTTATAATTACCTTGTCATCCTGAAAAATCACAAGTCAGAAAGCACAAAAAATAGAGAAAAAAATAGACTTAGTTCCATAAGTAAATTCCATCAGCAAGTCCCCATCATAACAGATAAGTTTCTCCTCAAACTAACTTGATAAATAAATTTACATTCCTGGAACTGGCATAAAGTGAACATTAATATATACTTATGTGATGGCAACTCTTATTTCCAGGCAAGTACTTAAAATTCTTTTTGAGTTGTTTCGATTTTTTGGTTGTAAAATATTTTTGAGCATATGAGAGAATGACCCTTCTGTTGATGTATGTAGATGAAAGTCTTATCCTAGGTCTGTTGGAGTTAAAGTAATGCTCCACTACAAAGTCATTTGTCCAAGGGAAGCCTGACAGGATATTCTGGAAGTGGAGCCAATAAACTTGACCTGGCTGGGCTGGATCACCCCATAGCTCACAGGGTGTGGCTCACCACTGCCTGGCAAAGGAGTTCTAAGATAATGTGGTTCTAACATGGCACAGTAGAGTCTAGAGGAGTGATTCTCAACCTTCCTAATGTCATGGCCCTTTAATACAGGTCCTATGGGTCGCGACCCACAGGTTGAGAACGATTGGTCTAGAAGATATTAATTAGTGTTATGGGTATTTTTCCTAGGAGAGGACATGGCTGCTGCCACAATTAAGCTGGGAGCTGAGTGAGCAAGGAGATCAGTGGAACAGGGCCAGTCCACTGGGGGCAGAAGAGCAGTTGTCACATAGGGGAAGGTGAGATCGCATAGCCCCGCCAAAATGGAGAGTCCTCTTCCCATTTCAGACTTTAGAGATTTGTGATTTGTTTCAAAATAAGAAAGCCCATTTCTTTACATTACTCCATTTGTTACTGGGATTCCTCTCCTCCAATTATCTAGTCAGTATCTTGTTTTTAGAATTTGATATTTGGATCAGTATTGATTCTAGGTGTGAGCTGCCTTTATCAAATCCAAAAGTATATGCCAGGTACAGTTTCCAAACTGCACGTAGAAATTCCATTTCTAAGAGAAGTACTCTCAGATTTTTCAGCCATCTAGCTCATTATACATCATGGATATTTTTCTTTTCTTTTCTTTTTTTTTAGAGACAGAGTCTCATTTTTATTGCCCTCAGTAGAGTGCCTGGGCTTAAGTGATTCTCTTGCCTCAGCCTCCCGAGTACCTGGGACTACAGGTGCCCACCACAACACCTGGCTATTTTTTTGCTGCAGTTTGGCCAGGGCCGGGTTCGAACCCCCCACCCTCGGTATATGGGGCAAGTGCCCTACCCACTGAGCCACAGGGGCCACCCCTGGATATTTTTCATATGACATGTCATGCAGATGGGATACTTGACTGCCTCACTTCTTGGTAACACTCTGCTGCATGCACATGGGCAGGGAGACAGGCCAGATTTTCATGATGATCACTAAGATTCACCATGAACGCAAATGACAAAAAGGCCCAGTTTTCATCAGTTTACAGCAGCAATGGGTCTCAAATTACCTAAAGGCAAAGAAGGACTTCAAAGGGACATCCATATCTGCAGTGTGGGGTACATTCTGCTGAATCCCAGAACATATTCCCTCCCAGCTGGGACAGCTCCCCCTATTAAACACACTGCCTAAAGTGAGCAAAACCTCTTTCCATGTAACTGCTACTCACTGATCTCATTTCTAACCTCTTCGTATGTTATCTTTCCCATTAAACAAGCTGTTTTCTTTTCTTTTCTTTCTTTTTTTTTTTTTTTGAGACAGAGTCTCATTTTGTCATCTTCAGTAAATTGCTATGGCATCATAGCCCCCAGCAATCTCAAACTCTTGTGCTCAAGCAATGCTCTTGCCTCAGCCTCCCAAGTAGCTGGGACTATAGGCAACAGCCATGACACCCGGCTATTTTTTAGAGAGGGGGTCTTGCACTTGCTCGGGCTGGTCTTGAATCTGTGAGTTCAGGCAATCTATCCTCCTTGGCCTCCAAGAGTGCTAGGATTACTAAGCAAGCTGTTTTCAACAAATAATTTTAAAATTTAATATCTCCCTACAACAAGATAATTTATAGATTAATTTTTAATTTGGCTACTCAAATGAAAAAAAATATGGTAAAGACATCTAACACCTTGAGTCTTTGCTTGGGTTGGTTTAGCCACTTTTCTTGGCATAAAGCAGGAAGAAAAGAAATTTAAACTGTGAGTAGAGATTTGAAATCACTGAAGCTAGAGTTGGATATATTTTTGTTGGCAAAGAGGGGAGGATTAAGACACGAGTTTACTGTTGCAAAAGTTTTAATTGTGTTAGGGTTTGAAAATAAATATTTCCCATCTAAAAAAAAAAGATAATTTATATATTTCTATATTTAATAGAATTTTATTTTAGATCAAAATTTATTGTGGCCAAATTACTACAAAACAATTAATTTTAAAACTCATGAGTGAGATACAAAATGTTGATGATCTTTTGGATTTCATTTGCTTTTTGCTCACTCCAACTGGCATTTTAAAATAATACTGGGATTTTTAAAAAATGATGAATCCTCAACTAGACTGAAAGTGCTTTTAAGTGTTTGCTTCATTATAAATTAAGGAAAGGAAGGGATAAGAAGAAATGGAGACCAGTGCCCAAACACTGACTTCAGCCATGTCCTTGTACTTACCTTGGGTTGGATGGCCTCTTTCTGGCTCACCAGCTGAGACCTCAAGATGAGGACTTCCTCTTTGCGGACATCGAGCTCTTCACTCACAGAGGTCAGTTGTTCCATGAGGACTCTATAGGCAGGGGCACCTGGAGCGGTCACCTCTGGGGCACTCTTCTCACTAAGGGCCTTGCGTAACTCATTTAGCTCATTTTTCAGTTTTTTATTTTCTGATTCTAGTTCTTGACGCTGTATGAAGAGAATGAAGAGACAAAGAAACTAACATTGCCAGCATCCTCAACTTTACACTGAAATGCTCAATTTCCCTCAAGCTGGTAGAAGAATTCTGATGGAAAAGTTCATCAGAGCTACCCTGGTGAATGGCTTTCTAGGTTCTACTGGAAGCTCTGCTCTGCTAATTAATGAAGTCTCACATCAAGTGGAATTGGGCAAAGCTAAGGACAGTTGGCTTTATCAATGCAAATTACAGAGTTGAATTTATTCTGGCCTGTCTAGGGTGTGTTCATAGCTGGAGAGACTGCCAAGACCCAAGGGGTTAGTTTAGCCAGTCCTAAGGAGCCCAGGTTTGTTTGCAGGAAATTACAAGAGCAAATCTGAGGGTCTAGCTGGCCAGGATACTTCCAGTGAATGATTCATCTAGGTAGATCCCTGAAATCTTTAGTAGGGTCCTCTCCTTTGTAAAGCAGAATGGAAAGACCACTGAAATTTTGGTGGTCTAATTAAAAAAAATAAAAATTAGGGTTTGGTGCCTATAGTTCAGTGGTTAGGGTGCCGGTCACATACACTGGCGCTGGCAGGTTCGAACCCAGTCTGGGCCTGCTGAACAACAATGACAACCACAACAAAAAAATAGCCAAGCGTTGTGGCAGGTACCTGTAGTCTTAGCTACTTGGGAGGCTAAGGCAAGAGAATTGCTTAAGCCCAAGAGTTGGAGGTTGCTGTGAGCCATGATGCCACAATACTCTATCGAGGGTGACATAGTGAGACTCTGTCTCAAAAAAAAAAAAAAAAAAAGAAAAAAATTTACTATATTTTTAAAATGATAAGATTCTCTCTAGTGTTTCAATGACAATAAACAATGTATTTTGCAAACTTCTTTCCTAGGTGACATGCTTGTGAATTTGCAAGCAGAGCCTTGGGAAGTGGGAAGAAAGGGTGAAGGCCTCCTCCTTCAACCATTTGTAGGAACATATACATCCTTTACCACCTCCATACTTTCACATACTACTAACTACTCTTGTGCTACCAGTTAGCACCAACCTCTCCATGATGGCAATGGGAACCCAGCATAAAGAGGTACTGACACCAAACTCCAAGTGTCACAAGATACTGGTCAGGAAATACTGAAGTAGACAGGCATTTGAAAATACCATGGTGCCTTATTTTGTACAGGAAAAAGGCCTGATACTATGGAAGTGAGACATTTGTCTATAAAGATTGAGTGTTTTATTGTTTCTCTCCAGGAAAGCAATCTTTGTTTGTAGCATCATATCAATCCTTTCAACGTATTATATATTACAACTATTTAAAGTCTGTATTTTTTTCTCATTTAAAAATATGTAACCCTTCTTTCATAAATTTACCTATTTTTTTATGAAAATGAATGCTTCCTCACTTCCCCATTCTCCCACCAACAGATAGCTAGATTTGCATTCCTCATTTCTGTAACAGAAAACATAACTGTCTTCACTTTGACATATTAAGTGGTGATACACTGTTTCTCGGAATCACCTGGAGGTCTTGTTAAAGCACAGATTTCTGGGCCCCACCCTCAGAGACTCTGATTCAATTGGTCTAGTGGTGTGGAGCCCACATATCTGCATTTTGAATAAGTTACCAGGTAATACTGATCCTGCTGGTCAGGGATCCTATTTTGAGAATCACTAATCTAACAGTTTGTGAATCTGGACTTCATTCATACTGAGGAGAATGTTTTTATTTGTCCATTTTTTTGTGAGGCAGTAGATTTGGAGAGCAGATTCTTGTCTCATCTTTGGTCTGCCCTGTCACACCCAGATGGATGGTGGCAGATGCTGCGTTTGAACACAGGCAGTTGATGCCACAGTCCATGTCCTAACTACCATCGCCTCCAATGGCTGCTACTTCTATTCCTTTTTAAACTGAAGTCTAGCATATATAAAAAAGAATTTATAAAAGGAAATAACCCAAGAAATGATGACTGAATAAGGCTAACGCTAGGACCTCTGGTGCAACTTCCAGTCCTTAAGGATGTTCTCTGAGAAAAAGAGAGGGTCTTTTGTCAAAATAGAATATTCAGAGTCTTCAGCAGAAACTTTCCATTACCTTGAGTGACTCATATTCCAGTTCTGCACCTCTAATTTGTGGTCTTTCTTCTTCCTGGGGAAAATATAAAGTAAAAACTTTATACAAAATATAAAGCAAATCCTTTATACATATTTTAATCATAACATTTTTATTTGCTCTACAGAAAACAGTGAAGAGTTCAGTCCTCACTACTTTAACCAAACACTGCTTGGTTAGTTGGGCTGAGTTCCCATGAGAGAGAAGACTGCGTAGATGATGTAACACCACAGCTCCTGGGCGGGCCAGCACTGCGTACCTTGGCCTTGCTGCGCAGCACCAGCTCTTCCTTGCGATCCAGCTCATCCTGCATCACCTGCTTCTCCTGCTCCAGCTCTGTGACCCGCTTTTGGAGCTTGAGGAATAATGACATGTCCAGAGGCACCTTTTTCTCGCTTGGCTCCTAAACCCCCCAAAATCCAAGTCAGTCATGACAAGTCAGAAGACATGAGAAATGAGACAATGAGAACATGACGAATAGCTCAACAGACAAACAGGCAAACTTACAGAAGAAGAAATTATAAACATCCAAAGAATATACAGAAAAATTACTCAACCTAGCTAACAATCAGAGAAATACAAATTAAACGGTGAGGTACTACTCCTCTACCAGACTGGCAAAGACTGAAAAGGTTAATAACACCCTGGGTTGGCAACAGTGACAGTGTCTCCTGTGTTGGAAGTATAAGTAGGCCTTTTAAAAGGGGAATTTAGCTGTATTTATTAAAAGGCAAATGTATATACACTTTAACCTATCAAATCCATGTTTAGGAATTAATCCTACAGAAATACTTGACACAAATATACAAAAATACATGGAAAAAAGATGTTCACTGCAGCAGATTTTTGTAACTGCAAAAAACCGACAAGAACTTGAATGTCAATCAATAGGTCAGTTCCTTAAATAAATTATTGCATAGCCAAACTATGAAATATTTTTTAACTGTTAAAAAGAAAAAGGCAGATCTTTGTGAGCAGATGAATATGCCCTAGATAAAGGATTAAGTGAACACACAAATTATAGGACAAAATACATATTATGATCTTATTTTTGTTAATATAAACACAAATATATATGACTTTCAAATGTATACCTAGCCCACACATACAAAAATCTAGAAGGCCAAATCTTAGAGGACAGAAGGTATTATAGAAAAGTTTCATTTTCAATTTTGCATATTTCTATATTTGAATCCTTTACAATAAGCATGCTTATTTGCAATCAGGAAAAATTATTTTTGAAAGGGTGAAGTACCAGCATAAATATATTGAGATCAGACAGGGTTTGATCTTTCAAAACAAAAAATTGAAAACCAAAACAGATACAATCAGTACTCTGCATCTGTGTGTTTCGTAACTGCAGATTCCACATTCTTGTTTTCAAACAACCAAATAGAAAATATTCCAGGGAAAAAAACAGTATGACAATAAAAAATAATACAAAAAATATATAATAACTATTTACATGGCATTTACATTGGAAATGTAAATGTAAATTACATTATAAATAATCTAGAGATGATTTAAAGTATATGGGAAGATGTACCTTGGCTTTATGCAAATACTAGGCCATTTTATATAAGGGATTTGATAGGTACTCAAATATTTGAAGAAAACAAAAATGGACTTGAGTATCCTTGAATTATGTTATCTGAGGGAGTCCTGGAACCAATCCCTCAGAAATACTGAGGTACACTATATAGCCCTTAATAAACTGAAGGAAAACTAGTTGCATTTTAAGTGTGTCAGTTGGTTCCAAAACAGAATCACAGTGAGAAATCCTAAGATAAATATATACTAACTAAAACTTAAAAAATAGAAAGAACTAATCATCATCATGGAAGTCCTGAAACTGTTTCATCTTGTTTCCTTATAAATAACATAAGAGAAATAATCAGATCATCAGGTTTAATGTACAGAATAAAGACTCTCTTTTTGTTAGTGGGGATTTTTTTTTTTTTTTTTTTTTTTTTGAGACAGAGCTTTAAGTTGTTGCCCTGTGTAGAGTGTGGTGGCATCACAGCTCACAGCAACCTCCAATTCCTGGGCTCAAATGATTTTCTTGCCTCAACCTCCCAAGCAGCTGGCACTACAGGCACCAGCCACAATGCCTGGCTATTTTTTGGTTGTACTTGTCATTGTTGTTTGGCAGGCCTGGGCTGGATTCGAACCTGCCAGCTCTGGTGTATGTGACCGGCACCTTAGCAGCTTGAGCTACAGGCACGGAGCCTATATAGTCTTTTAAATGTACCATTGTATACAAACGTTTTCCAAATTTACAATATGATAGGTTATATTATTTGTTTAGCTATTACCTTACTGATAGGCACTGAGGTTGTTTCTAGTTTTTTGCTATTGTAACATTATTGTTTTTAACCTGCTAAATTATGCTAATTTACACTTCTATCAGCAACCTTGCCTAGAACAGAAGTAACTGTTGTAATTTTTAAAAAAAATTTTAGCTCAAATTTTTTTTTTCAAAAAATGTCATTTCAGTGCTTGCTTCGGCAGCACATATACTAAAAACTGTCATTTTATTGTTTTAATTTCCATTTCTTTGACTTTTGATGAGATTGAATACATTTTGTTTTGTTTGTTTGTTTTGTTTTTAGTGGTTGAGACAGGATCTCCCTCTCTGGCTTTCTACTAGTGCAGTGGCATCATCATAGCTCACTGCAAACTCAAACTCCTGGGCTCAAGCCATCCTCCTGCCTCCTACCAGTGAACACCACTACACCCAGCTAATTTGTTTATCTTTTGTAGCGAAGGATCTTGCTCTTATTCAAGCTGGTGTTGAACTTCTCAAGCAATCTTCTTGCCCCAGCCTCACAAAGTATTAGGATTTCAGGTGAGCCTGGCCCAAAATTGAGTAATTTTTATATTTTCAGGAATTTCATATTCATTAGCTACTTTTGGTCTTTTATGAAAAAAAATTTTTTTTTAAATAGGGCATTATATCTCATAGCAACCTCAAACTCCTGGGCTTAAGCAATCTCCTACCTCAGCCTCCCAAGTAGCTAAAACTACAGGTACACACTACAACTGGCTAGTTTTTTCTTTTTTTTTTTTTTTTAAGAGATAGGGGTCTTGCTGTGTTGCTCAGGTTGTTCTTGAACTCCTGGCCTCAATTCAACTCTCATCTTGGCCTCCCAAAGTCCTGGGATAACAGTGAGCCATCATGTCTGGCCTTTTATGAGTTCTGAAGAGTACTGAGTTCAGGCTTATTCCACTTATAAAAAGGCCTAAGAAGAATCAACTGGCTTAGCAACCACAGGTCAGCATTTAGGGCGCCAGCCACATACCCTGGGGCTGGTGGGTGAACACACTAAGGCTGGCAGCTGAGCCAGCCCAGGCCTGCTAAATAACAATGGCAACTACAACATAAAAATAGCTGGGCATTGTGGCAGGTGCCTGTAGTCCCAGCTATTTGATAGACCAAGGCAAGAGAATGGCTTAAACCCGCAAGTTTGAGGTTGCTGTGAGCTGTGACACCACAGCACTCTACCCAGGGCTACATAGTGAGACTCTGTCTCCAAAAAAAAAAAAAAAATCAACTGAACAATAGGCATTTATGGATAGTAAAGGTCATCTGCCAACAGCCAATTATACCTGGACTTTTTCTTACTGTCTACTTTTTAATGCTCATCAGTAAGCAAAGTTTAAATATATGATCTTGCCTCAGCATTACTATAGAATTTCTTTCATATAAAACTTCATTTCTATATGTTCTATGTATTTAAGTATAAGCTAAATATTTATATTTTAAATTAATGCATAATTTAAACATTTCATCTTGTATTTTTTTTTTTTTTTTTTTTGAAACAGAGTCTCAAGCTGTCACCCTGGGTAGAGTGCCGTGGCATCACAGCTCACAGCAACCTCAAACTCTTGGGCTTAAGTGATTCTCTTGCCTCAGCCTCCCAAGTAGCTGGGACTACAGGCACCCACCACAATACCTGGCTATTTTTTTGTTGTACTTATCGGTGTTTGGCGGGCACAGGCTGGATTAGAACCTGCCAGCTCTGGTGTATGTGGCTGGCACCCTAGCTGCTTGAACTACAGGCGCCGAGCCTTATCTTGTATATTTTTAATGTTTGTTCATTTATTAATGGTGCATATGTCCCCAGATTTAATTATTTAACCTTTCTTTATGCTATAATAGAATTTTATTCTACAAATGAAAATAATACTTCATCCATTATACCTAACATGTCATCATTTGGAAATGATTCCTTAGAACCTTGAGTGAGCATTTTTGTTTCCACGAAATCCTCTTTATGAAAATGGGATGAGATAGAATTAGTTGACTGCTAGCTAAGAGCAAAATTCTATGAATAAGAATATTAAATTAGAAGATGGAAGAACAAAAAAGGCAACATCTGACAAATGTAAAGTTACCTCAGGCATAAAGATTGGTAATTATTTAAGAATGCTCTGGATGGTGCCCACTCCTAGTTCTAATGACACACCCTAATTAAAGAGATGCCGTTTGTCCTTGCTATATCGCATAAGCAATAAGGAAGATGGAGCTACCTGACTCAGAGAAGTTTCTGGGTTTTGTTTTGCTTTCTTGTCTTAGTAAGGATTTTGTCACTGGGGGCTTTTCTAAGAGAGTGAAGCTTTGAAACTGACCTAAAAAATAACATTGCTCTGTCATCTGAAAAAAAAATCAAGAAGATAACACAATTTAATCACAAAATTGTCATTATAGGCCTGGTATTTCTAACAATAGCTGAGAAAGTCATGATGACTTTTTCCCTGGGTTTGACACGAATGAGGATGCTTGACAGCAGCAGAACTGGGACCATCAGTCAATGGCTACTAGAAGAGATGCATGACCTAGTAGGGGGCAGCAGTGTTTCCAGAAGAATATAAACCCAGCCTGTAAAGATCTGGAAGTGTGGGAGGGATGCTAAATAAGTGGAGCCGGCAGGCGAATTCTCCAGAAAGAAACTACAACAGAGAGAAATAGCAATAGCCGTCATGACTAGTGAACAACAAATCATGGATTTTAACTCCTTTGTTACATAAAATCTGATGTTACTAGACAATGACACTGGAATTCTGTTCAAAAAATTCTGAAAGACATCTCCCTATTTTAATTTAAAAAAAATTTTTTAAACAAGAGTGGGCCCATTATTTCCTGGTACCAGATTCTGAAAGAGTTACTTGGGAATACTATATATAAGGGCTGAATAATGTCCTTAAGGAGGCCATTTGTAAAGCAGGCCATTACAGAGATAGCCACACCTGTCACAAGTAATTAGAAGTAGAAATTCATAGCCAGTCACAGACTTTGGCTGCTATCTCTTTCTTGCCCAGATTCCAGTAATAAATCTTTTTCTATTACCATTCCACATCTACCTTTCTGATCCTGGTCACATTCAGCCAGAATTGTAGGGCACTCACTAAAGGTGCATGTGGGGTACTGTTTTATTAGAGCAAAAACATTTATTTATTATTTATTATGTACCAGAGACTGCTTCAAGCATTTACTAAGAATGAACTCATTTAATACTCAAAATATCACTAAAGGTAAGATAGTAATAGCATCCCTACTTCACAAATGAGGAAAGAGAGGCAAAGAGAGTGAGGCTAAGGTTATGGCTTCAGTCCCAAGGAGGAGAGTTACTGCAATCTGTCCTATTGTAAAAGTAATAGTCTTAACCAAAGCTGGCCACAATTCAGATGCAGGCCCTTACTCCCAAGGGGCTGCTCTCAAGCCTGGCTTCTCAGTGAAATGCCTTCCCCTTTAAGGAGAGAAAACTTCTCGGCATGTGACCCACTGCTAAGAAATCAGTGTAGGTGAAGGACAGTGCACAGATCCTTCGGTGATTTATAGAGCACAGTTCATACTTCATTATTCAAAAGAAGTAAAAATTATACTAACCCCCAAACTAGTCTCTCTCTTTATGTGAGGAAATTACAGCAGAAAACAGGTGAGAATTAGAAACAAAAAGTTTCTCTCCCCAGATTTTTAAGAATCTGGAGAAAACTTTAAAAGAGTAGAGTGAAAAGAGTGGAGATCCTGACAAACAACATTACTAGTGAAAATTAGGTAAAGTATTGTATATAAGAGTTTTTGAGTTAAAAATGTGAAGTCCTCAATCAAAACTATCAACAAGACCCCTGAATAATCTCCAGCAAATAGACCCTATTTGTCATGGCTTCCCCCAACATGCAGGAGCAGCTCAAGTGATACTACATTGAAGTGGACACCTTGTAAACACAGGAGTGGGTACTTCCACAGTGATCAACAGGATGCAATCTTAAAACCTTTATATCCATCAAAGGCGCAGAAATCCTAATTTTGAAATCTTTAAAGCTTAATTTTGTAGTATTCTTAAAGAGGCCACCAACAATTCCTCTCAATACACCTGTCTTTCCTCCTATCAAGAGACAGAGTCTATTCCCCTCCTCTTGAGTCTGGGCTGACCTTGTGATTTGCTTTGACCATACCATGGCAGAACTGACAGGAGGCCAGTTTGGGGCCTAGTTCTAAGAGACGTGGCATTTTTTACTCTCATTCCCTTAGAACCCACCACCTGCTGCTGAAGAGAGAAGCGACATGGAGAAGCCCACGGAAGAGATCCAAGTAATCTAGTTGAATGCAGCTGCAGGAAGACATATGACCACCACCATGTGGGACAGAAGAACACTTGGTCAAACTCCACAGATTTACAAGTAATAATAAACTGGTACTGTTTAAAAATCACTAAAATTTGGAGTAGTTTATTGCATAACAATAGATAATTGGAAAAACCTTTATCCTGCTACATATTGGCCATACCAGCATATCCATGGGCCTCAGCCTAATGTGTGCTATAGAGAGAAAAGGGATTGGAGAACTGTAGGGTAGAATTCCTGGACAGAAGTCAGTGGAATAAGGTAGCTAAGGACATAAACTCCAAAGAGACAAGTCTCAGTTATAATAGTGGCTCTGACCCAGCTGTGAACTTTTAACAAATATTCATTAGCCTTCTTGAATATATACATAATTCCAACTACACACGTGTGTGTGTATATGTGTGTGTGAATGTGATTCTAACTATATGATACATATTCCAACTATATAACATTTTTCTTTAAAATTAACAGAATGAGACGGCAGAAAGTCTTCATTCTTTTTTTTTTCTTTCATGTTGCTTTTTTTTTTTATTAAATCATAGCTGTGTACATTAATCCAATCGTGGGGTACAAGGTGCTGGTTTTATATACAATTTGAAATATTTTCATCAAACTGGTTATCATAGCCTTCACAGCAGAAACTCTTCATTCTTAAGTAGAATTAAGATAAAGGAAAGAATCTTTAAGCTGAAGAATCTTCAGCTATTCTGCCAGAAGCAGGCTATTTCTGACTTGGCCATTTTCAAAGAATATGACACAAAAATAGAACAGTTGTGCCTGAATTACCATTATTGAAACTATTAAAATATTTGAGGAGGAAGATCTAAGAATTCGTTGGGAATAATCTAACTCAAAGTCACTGTACTTTTGGAGTTATGGTAATATGCCATTTTGGTTTCATAACACAAAACATTAAAGATTTCTGAACTATTTTTCATGCATTTTTTGTAAAAGCAAATTATATTGTTAAAAACTAGCATCAAACAGAGACAGGAGTTTTGCTAAACTCTTGGGCACTGGGATTTATAATATTCAAGGACAAAGAATTTACATTTTAAATAATTTACCTTAGTCTGAAATTCCCAATAGGCTGTATTTACTATACATAGGGTATGTTAAGGTGTCAAAGAGGGAATTACAAAAGAAAAATCTTACTCTCAAAGTTAAATTAAAATGCATATTGACAAAACTATATGTAATAAGTTATGTATATACATAGTACATGCGCATGTACACATACCTAAGAGATGTATCTACAAGTCCTTTATGAAGACTAAATGGTTCAAACAAATGCTGTATTTATGGGCAACTGAGTCTGCTCTGCAGTGAAAATGCTCCCTGCTAACAATAGCATGGTTATATCCTACTTTTACTGTCTAAAATGTACCTCTGTCCTCGAGAGAATATCTTCTGTTTCTGTAATTTCAGAGCTGAAGGTATATTCTGACTCATTGCTGCTGTGAGTGGAATCAGTTCTCCTGTGTCCAGGCTTAGGCACATTCTGTAAGGCAAATAACCAGGGTATAATTAACACAACATAATAAACTAGGCATAGTTAAAACAGCATCTGCCTTGACTTGGTTCTAATCCCCACTCACTGAACTTCTTGTACTGATGCCCAAATGATGTGCTCCATGTTATTTGACCAAATCATTACAAAAGGGTCACCTCCTCAAAAAGAAAGAGGTGCACCAGCACAGCAGCACAAGAATAGTTGCAAAACCAAATACTCATATGAAAATCACCTATGCGAAGCTGGGGTGATTATTAAAGGAAGAATCACCACACATGAAGTCAAAGGCACTCACATCTACTGTCTATTTATATATAAAGGCACTTAAAGTTCTTAGCCAAGCCTACAGTTGTATGAGATGCCACTTACAAGTTGGCTATGCTATTATGCCATTAAGAAAAACAGGTAATGTCCAGATAATCACCAGGATGAAGACTTTCAGTGAGCATGTTAAAAATGAGAGAGATCTCTATTTTCCCCCATATATCTACTATTAAACAATGAACACCTTAATGTAGAAGCAGTGCTGCTATCTGCTATTTAATGTAACTTTTGGATACAGGGTAATTTTTAAATGCTCTGGGTCTGAAACAAGAAAGAACTAGATAGGAATCCCAGCTCTGCCACTTACTTGTTCCTTACTCAACTCTTCCAGACCTCAGTTTCATTACCAGGAAGAAAGGGACTATAATTTCTATCTCATAGAGTTTATGTGAGAGGATTAAATAAGAGTATGCAATGAAGTGTTTAGCTTAGCATATAACAAACATTTGACTAACATTAACTGCTGCTGCCATGAATGTTAGGACCCTGCAGTAACTCACAACCTACTCTTTGGTGATCTTTCAGTTCCGTTTTTTAGGATTCTGTTTCCCACTTCACATGTTAATCAACTGCAAGAATATATCCTTGACTTGACCATCACATTGTTTGAGAGCTGTGTCTCCCGCCTCTTCTGCTCCTTATCTGTCATTTCTTCATAATTTCTTCTTTTCCAGAACCTACTTTATTTATTTATTTTTTTTGTCAAGTGCAGGTAGACATGGGGGAATTAGGGGAAGAGTCATATTTTGATGTGCTTGCTTGCTAGAAATAATGATTTAATAAGCTTAAAACCTATTTTCAATTATTTATTGTAAGTTAGGAATTGAATTAAGAAAATGTTGTTGACATCCTGGATTTCCTCCTTACTCTGGAAGTAATTTATCTTTAAATACTTCATAAGCCTCCATTCCCTTGCCTCATTATCTTTTCTTTGTTGACCTGAAAGTCTGTAGCCCTGAATCAGTCTTTTTCTCATTGCCCCTGTCCCTAAATTCCCTGGACAATTCAATGTTTTTGGAGAAAAATTCTGTTAACACTTCTTATACTAGAACTAACATTCTAGAGCCTGGTAATCAGTGACACTCTAAGCATACTAGTCTTCTTAGGCCCATATATCACATAGATTATGGGAAGCCCTGGAAGAAGTCTATCATTCCCCTTCCTAAAGTTTCCTCCCTTCATCTAAGGAGGCTATTTATAACAAAAAGTTTCATTAGCCCTGGATTATGGTAGTGAGATCTCCATCTGCAGAATAAATGTCAGTGAAACATTAGCCAGGTACCCATCTGTTAATTGTGAAATTCTAGCTAAACGTTGAAATAAGATATGGTTGTTAATATTTTAATTGTCTTAAATTAAAAAAATCAAATTTCTTGGCAAATGTTCTGTGCAAAGACTATGACCTTGATGGTATCTGGTGCTAGGAAATGAGACCTAGAGCAGAGCTGAGCAGGAAGCAAGTAAGCTCTGATCTCCCTTCCTCTGCTTTCTCCTTTTCCCTTCCGCTAATCATTTGTCACTCAAGAGGAATGACAGTGAGTCACAGGATTACCATGGAGCGGAATAATGACTGAGAAATAAGAAATCAAGCAGCTGCAACTGCCCCTGGAGCACGGCTAGGAACAGATGCAGAGCAAGCAGAGACTTGCTTAACAGGAAGGAGGAGGCGTGTTAAGCTGCTGGAGGATGGTCACCCCAGAGGGCCTTTTCTATAGAGGAGGCTACCTTGCTGACCAAAGAGACACATAACTTCACAGATGTCTCTGGAATATGTTCATAGAGGGATCTATATATGACACATGCTTCTCTCATTTTATTTTCTGAGATTCATAAGGCATATACTACTAAAGAATCCAAGAAATTCTGTAGAAAAAAATGTTTATCTCTGTTTAACCTGGTTGAGCACCACATTTACTTGACCTCAGAATCATTTCGTGTCCAATGCCACTTACTAATAGCCTAAGTAACCAGAGGCCTCAGAAACATCCAGTGGAATACAAGGTTTAGCTCTAATCATAACTGAAACACAGATGAACCACAAATGTTGACATGGTTAGTTAGTAAATAAAGGGAATAAAAATACACATAAGAATAGAACACTGGGGCAGCGCCTGTGACTAAGTGATTAGGGTGCCGGCCCCACATAATGAGGGTGGTGGGTTCAAACCCGCCAAACTGCAACAAAATAATAGCCGGGCATTGTGCAGGCGCCTATGGTCCCAGCTACTCGGGAGGCTGAGGCGAGAGAATCACCTAAGCCAGGAGTTGGAGGTTGCTATGAGCTGTGACGCCACAGCACTCTACTAAGGGCGACAAAGTGAGACTCTGCCTCTTAAAAAAAAAAATAATAATAATAGAACACTGAGGAACATGAGTGTTGAAGGAGAAGACAAGGACTCCAGAGGAAGTTAAGAACTATAAATGTGAAGGAGAAAAAGTTCAATGGGGCTGAGTACAGCCCCAGTACAGCAGTTAAGGAAGACAAGGCTTGACAAGGGTTCTTAGATTTGTCAGTATATGGGTAAGGGACCTGCTCCTGCTTCTAATTTATCTTTGTCGTCACATATAAAGACGGGTAGAATAGTGAGGTATGAAATAACACTCCAACATGGATTTATGTTAGTTTTCTAACCTCTTTTAGATAAGACAGTCTCATCTGAAAGATGGGAAAATTTCTTTTGTGTTACATAATCTTTTTATTTTGACATTTTATGTGTCACATTTTAAAGAACTTTGTCAGCAGATTCAGATTAAAGCAAAATTTGAAGCAAATATTCTACCCCACAGAAATCGAATTATCTTGCTTTTTATAAGAGATACTTCAGGCAGTTCCAGCCTCTGCACCACTAGGTTACCTTTCAGACTAATATTTGTAGAGGACAGCTAGGGAAACTCTTTGTTTGCTGGTGGCAGGACAAGCAAGACGGGGAGGGTGCGTAGAACTACTAGTACAAAAGTTACACTGGCAAATGTAAATGAGTCCTTGGAGTAGATAAGATAGTTTATTATAAAGAGTCTGAATATTCCTTTTATAGGAATATGTCTTTGAAATATAATAAGAACCAGTGGAGGAAGTACTATATTATACAAGTATTTGCTTTATATGCAACTTTTACTTTAAGCCTTTTAATATATAAAACAGAGTCCCAGCTATATTGACATTATACTATCTTACAGTCCAATTTTTGACTTTATTGGAGTACTTGTGGATAAAATTACATAATTTCTGGGATTTGCTTTAAAATAATTCAGTCCGTTGGGTGGGATGAGGGGAGGCAGAGGAGTGTTGATCATTTTAGAATTGGGTGATGGGTACATGGAGGATATGGAAATAAACATTCTATTTACTTTTATGTATCTTTAAAGTTTTTCATTTCAAAAAAGACAAAAAGTAGCTGGGTGTGGTGTTGTGCACCTGTAGCTCCAGCTACTCAGAAGCTCAGATTGGATGATCAATTCAGCCCAGGCATTCAAGGCCAGCAGAGGCAACATAGTGAGACAACATCTCAGGAAAAAAACGTATCTGACTCACCACCATCAAGGTCATCTCTTCCTTGAGATCATCATATCGTTCTTCTAAGCGACTGAATTCATTCAGAAGGTTCTGATATCTCAGCCTTTCATCATTAAGATCAAGTTCTAGTTGTTTCGTTTCTTCTACCAACTTCTTCTCCATGGTTTCTGAAAGAAAGAAGAAGGATGTGCATATCAAAGATGGCTCCATAGAATGCAAGAACATAAACATGTGCACTGACTTCTAGTTATTTACTTTTAGCACCACTATGATCTATGAAGAATACCTTAGTGTTCTTCACTAAAGGAAAAATATGGCCAAAAATGAAATAAAGTTATATACTTATACTACAACATTAGCCCCACTAGTTCATATACTGGTTACATCCTTGAAAATCTTCCACTAGGCACTTGTTTAATAACTAAAGTATATATATTTTTTATTCCACTGGTATTAATAAAATTTTTTTGTCCAAATTAGTGTCAGCCAGGTGCAGTGGCTCACACCTGTAATCCTAGCACTCTGGGAGTCCGAGCTGGCTGGATTGCCTGAGCTCAGGAGTTCAAGACCAGCCTGAGCAAGAGCGAGACCCCATCTCTAAAAATAGCTGGGTGTTGGCCGGGGCGGGGGTGGGTGGGGGAGGCTCTAGTCCCAGCTACTCGGGAGGCTGAGGCAAGAGGATCGGAGTCTGAGGTTACTGTGAGCTGTGATGCCACTGCATTCTACTGAGGGCGACAAAGTGAGACTCTGTCTCAAAGAAAACAAACACACTAACAAACAACAACAAAAGTAAATTAGTGTAGTCTTTCAAAAAGCCATAGGTATTTTTCAAGGGAATGGCAAGTTTTCAGTGGACCTGGCTATCTTACTCTAGAGAGCCGTTCTTAGTTCATTTCAGTCCCATAGTTCTATCTTATAGTTTTCTAGTATTTTCAGCTTGGCTGCTGTCCTATGACTCCCTCATTTCTAACCAAATATAATGCTCAAGCCTGGTCAGCTCAGTCGTGGTACTGCTTAGTCATTCCGCGTGTGCTGCTGAGGAAACCCTGGCTTTTCCACTCACCCACCCCACCCTGCCCTCTTAGTTGCAGTGGCTTACATTTGGCTAGGATACTGTCTAGAGATTGGAGATCAGTCCCTGACTGTAGATAAAACAAAGTAACAAAGTCTCAAATATCAGCTATGTGTTTTAACTCCATGGGCCAACCTGTCCCATTTATAACATTAAGCTTCCTACCTCTGCACTCCTTTATATCCTTCTATTTTGTGGCTAATTTTTTAAAATTTCAGATTGATATGAGGTTGCACTGTTTTCATTTCTAAGGCAAAGTTCAAGTTGTAGTTGACCCCTTCACACAGGGGGCATGCTGCATTGTGGCTAAATCTAATCACCCCGCCCGTCACTATTACCTGCCTATCACTTAATCACCCTGCTCTATCACTGCACCATTCCTTCCTCTGTCAGTGCTGTGAGGCAAGGTCTGCTAACATCACGTGAGCACTGCTTTCCTGGGGCCCACCACAGTGCTTCCCTAGAGTAGAGCTTTCATGATTTGCCAATGAATGAATGGAAGTATTTCTTCTCTCTAAAACGTTCTACAAATTGCCTTCTATTCTCACCAGTTTGCAGAAGCTTCTCCAAGACTACCAACATATTTCCCCTAGGCAAACTCATTATTTCTTTGCTCTTATAGTTCAATTTCAAATTATATTTTTCTCTTTTCTATTTTTCCTACAAGATTTTTGGCATCCTGGATCCTTTCATCACATTCCGCATCCTAGGAGCCTTCTTTCCAGGCCATCAGTGATTCTATTTCCTCTGTTAATTTTCTTTTCAGGCTTCCTTTTCTTCACCTGATCCCTCAGCATGGACATTACTTCCAGTTTTGTTTTCTTTCTGTTACATTATCTCCTTCAAGTGGGAGGGAAGGGGAAGTATGGGGGAAAGCACAGAGGGCTCTCTTACCACCATAGTTTTAATGGGTGCCTGCAGGTGCACTTATTATTTTCTTTCCAATCTTTAATTTGGATTTGCTTTTGGAACCCTTCCATAGTGAGGCCCTACCTGATGTCTAAAACTTAACACTCTTAACTACTGATCTCACTAATTTGTCTCACAAACAGGTACTTCTTTTCTCAATTTCCTCATTACTAACAACACACCATCACTGTTTTGATACTTTATCCTAAAACTTTAGAATATTTTTGTCTTTTCAGAATGTCATATAAAAAAGATAACATTTGTTGATTATTGTCATATAATATGTGTATAATATGTGCATATGCTCATTGCAGCCCATCTCTTCCATTTCTACCACTAATTACTGTAGCTTAGGTCTGTATCTTCCTATCCCATCTCTCTATATAAAAATATTTTCTATATATGTATACTTATAAAGTTATATACTAAAGTTATATAAAGTATATATGTACACTTCTACACACATGGATTCTTTGTAAATTTATCACCATTCTAATCTACCCCACAAACAGCAAACAAAATAATTATTCATTTCTCATTAGTTCTCTATTCAAAAAATTAGAGTTTTTTTTAAAGTTTTGGTGGCAAAGAATGGTTAATCTTAAAAAAGTAGCACCTGTTGGGTTTAGGAAAAACAAAAAGTTAAAACAATATACACAAAACCATATTAGCTCAAGAATTCTTATTAAATCAATAGGAATCCTACAAATCATAATTGATAAATCATACATGAAGAACAAATTAATTTCTTAAAACAGTACATATGACATTGAGTGACTATGAATTCATAGTTACACACAGATGAGATTTACAACTTCACCAACTAATTCAACCAAAATATTTGGAATGCTTGCCTCTTGAAACTTTGTAAATTTACTGACCACAGCCCCAACTTTTAAAAATATTTAAGCTCTAAGCAATGCTATAATTCATAAAATAACATTGTAACTTATAAAACTGTGCTAAGAGGTTGGATGGCAGCAGGGGTTCGGGCTCACATGAGCAATACCTGTCATCTCCTTAGCCTGCTCCACGATGCGGTGATTCAGGGCTTCTTTTTCCTGCTTCAGCAAAGTGTTTTCTTCCTTCAGATTTGATACAAGCTATAAAATGACACAATAACTGAGACATCTCTAATGGGCAGAGGAAGCCTGATTATGAAGTCTAAAGATCACACAGCAGTTCTTTCTTGTTTCCACCATCTCTTGCCTCATGTCTTTGCCCAGTTATGTCTATCACCCTTCAAAGTTGGCTCAGGTGTTACGCCCTCCAGAGAGCCTTCCTGGAAACTCTCTCCAATTAGCAGTTTTTTCCCTCTGGGCTGCTACCTGACCCTGTCTATGCTTTTTTGCAGCCCTTTACTTTTCTGTCTTCCAGAATAGATTAGAAATTCCTAGAGGACAAGAATGGTGTTGATGTGTTTTACCTGATACTCTAAACACTTAGCAATCTCCTGGCATCTAGTCAACATTTACTCTCAAAGCAATGAGCACTTAACACAAAGCTTGTATGTACCCATGATTCAACAGGAGAGATTAAGGAGATTAAGGATATGAGGGTGTTTTAGTTTGAGAAATTCACTTTAGACCTTCTGACACCCTTGGCTATTTGTCTTGAAAAAAAGAGTTTCTCTTTCATATTCTTTTATTTTCTTTTTTATTGTTTGGGATTGAAGGTAAAAAGAACTAGGTTATACTGATCGCATGTTAGATAAAGTTCCTCTTAAAATTGTGTCCTGCGCCTAAATGTGTGCTATGCACCGTGACCCCCCCAAGTCCCTCACTCCTCTCTTTCATCTCCTTTTAAGAGTTTTGACTTTACAACGTCCGTGTACTTACTGCCACAGAACTATACACTTAAAAATGGTAAAAATAATAAATTTTATGTTATGTATATTTTACCGTAAGTTAAAAAAAAGGATTGACCTTTAACTTTCTAGTTTCTGACTGGATAAGGATTCTCAGGAAGCAAAAATCAAACCAAAGGTAACTCTGTAAAGTACATACTTTACTCCGTTCTTCCCTCTTGCAATGAGGGAAATCTGAATTCCTTTCTCTAAGCATAAGTTCAAGGAACTCTCAGAGTGACAGCTTTAACAATAGAAAGGTAGGAGGCAAATTTCTCATCATGTCAGGGGTTCAGAGACAAGGAAAGAGAACGTTGTAACAAAGAATCCCTGGAGGCGAAGAAAGTTAGATCACAACACTGCCCCGTAGCAGAAGTCAGTCCAGAAGATATGCCTTCTGAGGACGTGGCCTTAACATTTACTCTCAGGAAAAGGGCCCAAGCTCTCTGTAGGCTCTCAAGAGAAGCTTCTCTTAGCAGGGCTATCCAACCAGTCACCTATGGTGCTTCTTCAAAAAACATGTGCTTAGGCCCACGTTTCAAGAGCTTGGGTAAGTCCCTTTTAAGAACTCTTCAGCAGATTCTGATAATTCTCCTGATTAAGAACCATAGCTCTAGTAACTTCTGGGCTGAGAATCTCATTTTCCTGACCACAAAGCTAGCTATCACAGAAAAATCATTTCTTTTGTCTTCTATCACTACACTCCATGAAAAGGATTAATGGTGGTGCCTATAGCTTTTCCTGGAAAAGGAGAAGATTATGAAAAAAATGAAAGGAGTACTCTGAATATGCTATGCACTACTCTATCAGCATAGAAAAGCAAGAATTTGGCTTTGAAGAGGAAAGGATGCTCTTTCCATCAAGCTCTACAAATTCAGAGGAATCTAGAAAGCTTCTGTGGACTCAGGAAACTAAAAGGAAGAAAAGAGATCTTAAACATTCAAGAGTATCCCTTTGAATGCACACTAAATACAGAGAAAGCAAGTTTGCAATGTCAAAACAACATCACATTAAAAAAAAAACAAAAACAAAAAAAAAAAACATTACACAGTGGCATGGCTGTGTCTACACACAGAGTCCAGATATAGAAGGAATTATTTTACTGGGTCTCCGCATACCATGGAGGGATTGCAATTTTACTAGCTACTCTATCCTAACTGAACTGCATCTAAGCTGTCGGTAAGGTTCTCACTGCACATGCTGCTGGTAACATTCAGAAATTAGTACAGAAAAAGCCCACCACCAGTAATCATTGACACAATCAACTGTTTTCATTTAACGGTGGTAATATTGGTGGGATTTCTGAGAATAAGTTACTTTTTCCTAGTAAACCTAAGATTGAGGTACTTTCATAAATGTTTCAGCAGTATCTCTCATTACTACTTGAGAACTTTAATGTTTTCAGTACTTAATAAAGTTTTGACATAAGTTAATATAAATTGTAGCAATGAAGTGCTGATTGATTTGTAAGCATTTTTTTTAACCTTAGGGTGGGTTCTAATGGATAGTACCTCTTAGCTATGGTTATTGTGCAGACATTTGGATTTCTCTTGCTTGAACTTCATAATACAACCTTAACGCAGGTTTCCACAAGGATCCCTACAACCAGATATTTACAATTCATTGTTTGATTTGCTTCTTAATCATATTAACCCTATGGGGGGCGGAGTAGTCTAAGAAAACACTGTAAGAAAACATGTTGGTTGGTACTTGGCCACTAATTCTCCTCGTATTAGCCAAAAGTTCTGCCAAAATATCTATGACCTATTCATTGATCATGTGGGAGAAATGCTTAGAAAATAGTAATAATGAAGAGTAAACCAAAAGAAATTTGTATTGCATCTCTGATTGAAACCAACAGCTGACTGAGTCAATAGAGCATCAGACTTGTAAACCAATATTGAGGAACATGGACCAGTCGAAATGATAGTGTATTTCCTACGTTGTGTAGGGATGGAGATGTGGACATTAGCTCCTACCTGCTCTGTTTCTTGTTTATACCTATCTGCACGTTCCTCAATGCATTTTTTCTCTGACTGAGTCTGTTCCAAGTCTTTCCGGAGCTTGGCAATTTCTTCCTGCAGACTAAGGACGCGCCCAGTGGCGATCTTAGCTTCCTCTTCACTTAGTTGAAGACGTTCTAAGTCACTTCGCAGTTTCTCAGTCTCAGAATTATATACTCCTTCTAGATTGGTCAGTTTCTCCAGGAGGCATTTGTAGTCTTTGTTCTTTAAATACACAAATAAGTAATAATGAGTAAATATACACATCATGAAGTGTATTAGTGAGAAAACCGTGCTCATTTATCATATTCATGCTTATTATCACAGCATTGATATGTATCTAACCAAAATATTAACCACGACATTTGTAATAACGCAACAAATACCCTCTTGGAGACATAAAGAGAGAATAAAATAGGCACAATTATTTTGTTCTACATGATAAGGAACACAGAACTTTTTCATAGTCACAAGGTGAATTACATAGTAAATTCTTATTTTCCTGATTCTTAATCCATAAGTAGGAGAATCTATACTTGCTTTTGAAAGTACAGCCAA
Organism: Loris lydekkerianus; assembly: GCA_963574355.1. Taxonomy (NCBI): domain Eukaryota; kingdom Metazoa; phylum Chordata; class Mammalia; order Primates; family Lorisidae; genus Loris; species Loris lydekkerianus. The sequence continues at coordinate 72,018 of CAUYPK010034570.1, forward strand.
ATGCTGCTAAAAACCATGCTAGTAAGTGATGCATAAAAATTGCAAAATGACCTCAAAACCACAAATTCCTTATAAATTTTTGTTTAATACCTCAAAATTTCCTCCTCCTACTCAGAAAGTCTTTCTGATGAATACCATTTCATTACAACCCCTGTTTTTCTTTGCCCTCCTGAGTTTTATATATTCCTTTCTCTTTTTTTTTGGAGACAGAGGTTTGCTTTATTGCCCAGGCTAGAGTGCCATGGTGTCAACCTAGCTCATGGTAACCTCAAACTCCTGGGTTTACGTGATCCTCCTGCCTCAGCCTCCTTAGTAGCTGGGAACACAAGCAAGTGCCACTGTGCCTGGCTAATTTTTCTATTTTTAGTAAACATGATCTCACTCTTGCTCAGGCTAGTCTTGATCTCCTGAGCTCAAGTGATCCTCCTACCTCAACCTACGACAGTGCCAGGATGACAGGAGTGATCCTAGCCCAAGCCTACTTTTATATTTTTAATTGCCTTTTATGTCATTTGCATGTACTAAAATATTACCTAGTAACTATCTCTAAGCAATCAAACTTAAATCTCTGCAAATAGACTGCAAGCTCCTTAGAAGCAACAAATATCTTCATGCTTCTTTTACCATTTCAATGCTAAACAACTCATGTGCAAATTGAACATATACCACATGCAAATAAATAATAATGGTGACAGAGCTCTGTAAAGTATAATATGACTTGATCACAAAGGTTTAGAGCATTATTTGAACTTGGCTTATTATGTGAACTTTGTTCTCAAAAATAATTTCCTGCCTTAGTCCCTAAAATGGTAATCTTATGAGCTCATCAACATTTTACATTTGGCTCAGACTGAGAAAATCAACAGGAAACCACACTGAAAACAATCTCCACAGATTTCTTGAGGCGTGGGCCACTTTTAGGGCTCTTTTCTGAAACACACCTGCTCATCGACTTTGCGCTGCAGCTGCATGATCTTGTTCTCCATGCCGATGTGGAGCTTCTTATAGCGTTCCACAGAGCGAGCCTCAATTTTGAGCTTCTTTAGCTCACGCTTGGCCATCATCCGCCGGAAGCAACACTGCAGGTAGATGACGGCGTGCATGCTCCTCTTATAGTGTGTGCGAGCCAGCCAGCCCCGGACCCACTTCTGAATGATGACTGCTTTGTGCTGGCGGAGCATCTGCAGAAAAGGGTAAGAAGAAATTATGTCAGGCACTGGACTAGACTCAAGGTTCGACTTTACCAACCTATGTCAGGCTGAGAATTCATACATGACTGCAAGGAAAAGATACAAAAGTTGAATTATGTGGCTTAAACATATCACAGATATATAAAGGTACAAAATTTTTTTTTTAAGATTTTTTAATAAGCAGGCTATAGTAGGTGATTTGAGAAACAAAAAAGTGTTATTTTCACATATTACATGTACATATGTATGATTCTAATCAAAGTATATACTTAGAAGGTATCTCAATAAAAGCACCAAATTGCCAAAAGAAAAACAATTCTAAACAAAAGAACCAATACATCAGGTTTCTTATTGGTATATGATTCCTGGTTAACAAAACCAGGTATGCTGTGAATAAAAGACTTCCCTCCACCCTTGCTGCTGACCACCTCACAGAGCATGAGGATGTGGGACCACAGAGACTAACTCTTGGGGTACAGTAAAGTTTGTGCTGATTATTGATTTACTTCCCAGAAACAAAAAGACAATACTCTCGTTTGCTATATTTAAGAAATACCATCTTAGTGAAGATTTTCTTTTGTTTCAAATGTAGTAGGAATCCACTGGGGGGATTTAAAGGTGGGAGGGATGGGGATTTCAAAGGAAAGCTAAAGTAAGAATATGGGAAGTAAACTAATCTTACTTTTGATGTTATATTTTCTTTAAAAAAAATCCTGATATTCCCCTAAATTTATAAACCATTTATACCAAAAACATTCCTTTTATTGATAAAGACTATTAAGAAATTTTTGAATTTGAAGAAAGGTGGAACTAGAAAAATCTTGAGATTTCTCTATGATTTTATGAAATAACTTTTGTATGACATATGTTTTAGTGTTATACGTTTGGGTACTTTTTAGTGATTATCTATCACATGTGGACACAATGTACCTCTTATCAAACTTCTAAAATGTAAAAATCTCTGCAACTAGCAGATAGCAGTTTAAATAGATAGCAATTTAGTAAGATCATTAAAAGAATAGTTCCTATTTTTAGGTTATATACCTAAACAAAATAAAACAAAACAAAACAAAAACTTAGAAGGTATATATAAGAAGTGGTTAGACCATCAAATACCAAATAAACAAAGGTGTTCAGGAGATCTGAACAGTATCTTCAGCCAACTCAAGCATGCTTTTGGGGGCTATTTTTCTAACGGGAAGGCAGCCTTCAGTTCTCATTAAGAGCAGCCACTGCATCACTGCTCTGAGGTTGGGAGTTCTGAACTCTCACTGAACATCACTATCCCAAGGGAGGCCTCTGTCTTATCCAGATGCCTAAAAGCCACTGGATGAGACACAGTGCTTTCAGACTTTAATTCTCAAGCAGCACACAGTGGCAAAGCTGTTAATGTGAATTCTTCTGTTCCATTTGCTTCCCCCCATGTTACTTTGGACAGTGTTCCATTTTGTAAATTTAATCAAATGGAAACAGCATATAATCAGAGCTTCCATTTTCAATCTCTTTTCTATCAGTAAGTCAGAGAAATTAAAGAATACTCTTTAAGAGCCACCCTCCAGGCTCAGCGCCTGTAGCTCAAGTGGCTAAGGCGTCAGCCACATACACCAGAGCTGGCAGGTTTGAATCCAGTCCAGGCCTGCCAAACAACAATGACAACTACAACCAAAAAATAGCCAGGCATTGTGGCAGTCGCCTGTAGTCCCAGCTACTTGGGAGGCTGAGGCAAGAGAATCGCTTAAGCCAAGGAGTTGGAGGTTGCTGTGAGCTGTGATGCCACAGCACTCTACCCAGGGCGATAGCTTGAGGCTCTGTCTCAAAAAAAAAAAAAAAGAGCCACCCCCCAATCATGAATGGGAACCTTGGACCTGAAATAAAGCTAGAAGGAGCACTAATGGAGTGGCTACTAGTCTACATGTGAGCAACCGCCTAACCTGTCACCGCCACTGCATCCATTCACAGTGGGAGCCCAAACTGGCCAGAGACTGCTAGTCCTAGACCAGCAGCCTCAAAGCCCAGTGCATCTGTTCCTAAAGAGAGTACGGAGGAAAAAGGGAAGGTAATCTTACTCAAATGAAAGAGATTACAAATCTTCCATCAACTGTCACAGGTTATGATTACAACTAATCTGGTCATTCACTGTCCATAGTTACGTTAATGATTGTTAGATAAAAAAATTTCTGGAACATTATACCCTAGTCAATACTGTAGTAACAACATTGTTATAATTAATTTCCTCTTTGCCATGCTAAATTTTCTTTTGCCACTGTCTTGTTAATAAATATATACACAATTACTTAATATTTTAAAATACATTCCAATTGCTGGTTGTCGCCATAGAGAGTCTATATCCACTGTAGCCCCCTGTGGTACTCAGTACACATATGGAATTTAACTAATGTTAATCGAATGAATAAACAAAGTTGAAAATAATGCCGCACCTTACGATACCTATTTCTGGCTAAATAGCCTCGTAAATAAGACTGAAGAACAACAGTGGCAGCTCGTTTAATCTTGTACCTTCTGCAGACCACATACATGCGCCAGTACTTCTGAATGATGGTTGCTGCCCTGGTTCTGCGCAGAAACTTAGCATAGCTGATCAAAGAAAATAGCGGTGCATTATCAGTAATCAGAAAAACAGAAATTTATGTTGTAGAAACTTAAGAGTGTCAATATCTTAGGCATAAGGATTAATCCTCCATTGCATTATTCTAATAATGTGCATGTAAAAATCAATATTTATATTTACTTGCATTTGCATAGCAATTTATAGCTTCCTAAAGTCTTCTTGCATACATTATCTCATTTGAGATTTCCCTAACCCTGAAAAGTGGGATGGCCCATACTGCTGGATTTTATAAGAAAGAAAGTGAAATTCATAAAAGCTAATTTTTTCTAGGACAAGACCATCACTCCAGGCTATGTCCCCTTTACATAGACCCATGTACACAGTAATCCAGTTATTTATTAGTGACTTATCACCAGCTTTCTTGGATCTAGCCATCTGTAAATCTACCATATTTTTCCTCAACATATTAAAGTTCTTCAACATTAATTTACTTCTACTTCTAAATTAAAATTATTCTGTTATATAATCATACCAAGGTATAATTCAGAACCTCTCAGTTAATTGCTTCCCAAAACTCCTCAAGGGATTCATTCTTAACTAGTTCATATTTGTGACTGTTTTAATTTATATATGATATCTCCAACCCTCATATAAAAGTATAAAAAATAAAGAATTCGGAGGACATAAGTAGGCAGCAATTTATAAATTTTGGAGGATGAGTCTGAATGATGCATAAGGGTAAGTGAAATTTTATTATGTTTAGCTGTCTTATGAGTTAACTTGTTTTCCCTGGGAACTAAACAGAAATGAGTGTTGCCCTATTAGATAGGGTGACCAATCAAAACTGTTCTACGTTGAAAAATGAATTAAATAGGTAAAGGGGCTGTGAGCTAATGCGACCTACCATCGGGCCTGGTAGCCCCGCACGTATCTCTGCACAGTGATGGCCGCCCTCCGCATCCGTAGGTACTTCTTCCTCAGCAGCCACCCTCGGATGGTTTTTTGGATCCGGATGCAGGCAGCCCTCAGTTTGTCTGCTCTTAATTTTTCTAGATAGGCCACTTGACCGGCACGGAAAAAGATCTTTGTCTTACCAAACTGGTATTTGTCCTGGTCCTATTTTTGGAAGAAATTGTATACTCAGACATAATGACCATATAAATGAAATTTAAAAGAGAAAAAAATATGTCTAAAAGCAGAGTCAGTAAAGGGATGAATCTATCAGCTAAAACTTTGGCTACGTCACAATTAGCTAATGGAGCCATATTTTTGATCCTATGCAAGTTGAGCAATTAGAAGGGATTTTAAGGAAAACTGCAGTTTAAGAGTTATTTTCCAGAATGATTCTACCTGGAATTATTATCTGAGGCCCAAAACTTGGTTGTGGGTTATAGGCAGCTATTATTGGCTTGTTTGTATTTAAACATCTCAAGGAAATGGAGATGCTGACACTCTCTCTGACTGACCCAGGCTGTAAGGATTACATCAGGCTGTTTACTCCATGAGAAAGCTGAAGGGACAAAAACACCAGTGTGAAGAATAAAGAAGGAAGAAATGCATACAAAATAAAAATTTAAAAACAAAAAATCCTTGGGTATTCATATTAAGAGATAAGTATTTAAGCACTAGTCTCTTGGTTTTATCAACAGTATCTAAAAACAAACAAACCCCTTAAATGTGTCTAAAATCCTATAAATTACAAACTCCTTTTACAAAAACATAATCATTTATATTACTCATTGACTTTTGAGCATAATCATAGTTGAGCCATAAACACAGACATACATGCACCTTTCTGTCTAGTACACTGTGATTCACCTTTCCAGAAGCATGCAAATTATTACCCATTTCTCATTCATATCAAGAGAATGAAATTTATGTATAATCATCACCACTGTGATCTAAAATGCTAGGTAAAAACAGGAAAAAAATCACTTTTTACTGTAAGCAGGCATCTCCTACGTTGTACATGAAACCAGAATCAGAAACCTCCACATATATCTAAAAAATCTAGAATGATTTCAATTTAAATCAATCAAGTTGACATACAAACCCCAACTAGAAACCAGCTGTCTCCCCAACTGAGTCCCTATCCACCTCAGATTTCCCCCCCACGTGTCCTACACTAAACCTGCCTCCATCTCACAGCCGCCTCTGCTTAAATTCCCTGCAGTGCTTGGGTGCAGGCCTAGCAGGGCCTGGGTGAGGAGGCCAGGCATAGCACCACTCTTCCTTTCTGCTCTATATTCCCATTTGAACACAGGTCAGAAGGGAGTTGGGCCAAACTCAAAAAACATTAGATTTTTTTTTTTTTTTTAACATTACTAAGAAAGTGGCCTTAACTCTTTTGAAGAAAAAAGTCTGTGGCTCAGTGAGTAGGGTGCCGGCCCCGAGGATGGCGGTTTCAAACCCAGCCCCGGCCAAACTGCAACAAAAAATAGCCAGGCATTGTGGTGGGCATCTACAATGCCAACTACTCGGGAGGCTGAGGCAAACCCAAGAGCTGGAGGTTGCTGTGAGCTGTGATGCCACAGCACTCTACTAAGGGTGACAAAGTCAGACTCTGTCTCTAAGAAAAAAGTCTTACTATCAAAGAAGGCGTATTATATTTAGTTAACAGTAATTATCACTTATTACCCCAGAGTGAGGTGATTCATCCAGACTAGTGTTAAGAAACCTTTCACAAATCTTAAATTCTCTACAGGGATCCTCAAACTGCGGCCCACGGGCCACATGAGGTGGTGTGATTGTATTTGTTCCCGTTTTGTTTTTTTACTTCAAAATAAGATATGTGCTGTGTGCACAGAAATTTGTTTATAGTTTTTTTTTTTTTAAACTATAGTCCGGCCCTCCAACAGTCTGAGGGACAGTGAACTGGCCCCCTGTTTAAAAAGTTTGAGGACTTCTAGATGAGTGGTTCTCAAAATGCAATCAGTCCTTAGATACCATTCGCATCATCTGGGCACTTGTTACAAAGGTGGATTACTGGAACCATCTCAAATCTACTGAATCAGAAGTTCTGACGGAGGGGCACAGAAATCTGGGTTTTTAGAAGAATTCCAGGTGACTCTGATATACAATGAAGGCTGGGAACTCCTTAGGCTGGTAGGAAAGACACTGTAACGCTAACCTTCATTTCCTAACTATTTCTCTACCGTCCTATACACAAATCTTAACACTGGTAAAGGTACTATTTCCTGACCAAATCCTGCGCTTTCCTCCTTCTTTACACCTTGCTCCTTACAATATTCTCTTTCCATGTTTTGTTTTCCTTTACTGTTCTGTCACCCAGGCAAGGGTGCAGCAGCTTACTCACAGCTCACAATAGCCTTGAATTCTTGGGCTCAAGTGATTTTCCCACCTTAGCCTTCCAAGTAGCTGGGAATAAAGGCATATGCCACCCACACCTGCCTATATTTAAAAAAAAAAAAAAAAATCTGTAGAGATGAGGTCTTACTATGTTGCCCAGGCTGATTTCAAATCCTAGATTCAAGCAGTCCTCCCACCTTGGCCTCATAAAATGCTGGATTTATAGTCATGAACCACTGTGCCCAGCCTCCTTCCATTTTTTTACAATCTGACCCTTTCTTCAGGGCCTGACCCAAAATATAACTCTTTTGTGAAATCGTTTCTCCTACCCATGGCTGGATGTGGCTTTGCCTTCCTTTGATTTTTTTTATCCCACTCACCTAGCACTTGATATAAACCAGCAGCTCTTAACCTGTGGGTAGCAACCCACAGAAACTCTATTAAAGGGCTGCAGCATTAGAAAGGTTGAGAACCACTGATATAGACACTAAAGTATGTTATACTTATCTTTAAAATGCATTATTTTCCAAGAAAGACTCCATTACCTAAGAACAAGACTTCCTTCTTTCTAATCACACAGCCTCTGGCCTGGTGCTTTCCATAAGTACTAGGTAGATTTTTATTAATAATGACTAAACTCTCCAAACAGAATGTGTTTCAAGTCTGGGTTCAGGCCTCAAAATTTTGTTTCCTGACAGTGGACCACCATCCTCACTAAAGCTAGCATTCAAAACACAGTGGTCCTCAACCTCCCAGACCATGTGCCACTCCACATCCCACCTCCAAATAATCTGAATTAGTGGCATTTAACATGGAAGTCCCCAAGCTCTCACAGGTCAGAACAATAGGCTTTTGGCCAATATCTGCAGACAAAAGTAAGTGAAATCTTTCTCACCACTATCAGTTTCTCTAAGACATTCTTGCATGTTTGTTTTCTGTCACTCAGCACATCTTTTTGCTTCATTAGGACACGGTAGCGGCTGAAAAATTCTTGGTAAGTCCACCTATTAAAAAAAAACCCCTATCAGTTATTTAAAGAACTAGCAATCTCACCCTTTAGGATCCCTTACATTTGACAAATGCCAGGCTCACCGTGAGGGGAAGCCTGCCGCGCTGATTCGGATGGTTTCCAGGACACCGCATGCTCTCAGTTGCTGCACTGCCCTCTTCTCATCAAACCTACCCATAATAGTGAAAGTCGTTAATCCACAAAGAACCTAGCTGCAGCCACAAACTACTCGCCTCAGTCTGGGTTTAAATTCTTTTGTAAAGAGCAAAATGGATAAATCAGAAAAGAAAGCACTCAAAAGGTGGAGCAGTAATCAAAATGCAAAGAAGGGAGAACATAATTAACAGTAAAAAGAAAGAGCCATAAATATTACCTGTGATGCATACCACCAACTCATAAGAAAGTCCATTGAGCATATTTTTTTAAAAATTCAAAATTCCTCTTTACATTTTCCACACTTGATATGTGGCATGGCCCCTCTAGAAATGTTCAGAATTCATTCACTCACCACACACATAGCTCCCCAGGAAAAAAGACTGGCTAGCCCTGAAAAACCCTCTAACAGGAAGGACAAAATTAAGTATGTTTCATTCAGTTATTTTTTTAAAAAAAGTATTGGGGTCCTAAAAACTATCAATTATGTACATATTAAGCATTTATATAGTATCTGCATCAGTGAAAAACATTTTAATTTTGTATAACATTTTATATTTGTTTCACTAGACAAATGGTATCATACAGTTAAATTGACACTACTGGAGGAAGAAGAAAGTTTTCCCTTCCATCAGATGATTAGTCCTATTACTCCCTAGTTAAGCTCTGTGGACTCTTTTCCTGTGGTATCTTCTCAGTGGTTCTGTTGGGGTGGGAGATAGAATTGGTTAATGGAAAGTCATGGTCCCTAGGGCTAGCCAGCAGAGTAGCCCAGATGTAGCAATTTCTTCCTGCTTTTCATTTCCTCCATAAAGGAATTCTTGGTGACAAGGCGGGAAGAATGGCAATCTATCAGAACTGCTGCGCTCCAGTCTAACACACAATCTCCAGAGTAGGATTAGCAGGATTAGTGAAACAAGAACTCATTCCTTATGGAGAAGTGGTAGAAGTTATTATTTGGTAAATGTGTCTGGTCTTTGACCTACAAATTCCACTTCTAGAAATACATTCTCCTAAGGAGGTAACCAAGACAAATACACAAAAATGTTTGGCAGAAGATGTTTATTACAGCATTGTTGGAACTACCTAAATGGTTGCCAATAGGGTTTGATTAAAATGATGATATATCTATACAATGTGATACTCTAGAGCCATTAAAATGATGATGTGGATTTCTATATATTATCATGGAAAGTGCCGATAGTCTATTAAATTAAAATCAGAGGCAAAATAGCAATTATAGCCTGAGTTCCTCCCTTTTGCCAATGACTGTCTCTCTCTCTCCCTCATTTTCTCCAACCCTAACCTACACGTGCACATGGGACCGGAAAGGAAGGGATAGTGGTTAGCCAAGAAGGATCTATGCCAGTTCACAACAGCTATCTCTCTGGGTGGGAGGGATGCTTTTTCATTTATTTTTATACTAATCTACATTTCCTAAAAATTGTTTTTACAATGTACATCTATTACTTTTAATATAAGAGAAATATTTCCATTTTCGGAAAAAAACTCCAGAAAGATTCATTCTCCCCTCATACACAGTATTTGCAGTAGGATGAAAAGTTGGTAAAAGAAGACTTCTCTGATGGTTTCAACAGTTGGCAAGCAGCAAGTAAGTTTTTTCAAAGCACCCTTAATTGGTTTTAACTAATACCCAAATTAACAAAAAAAGTCCTAGAAAGTTTTGAACTGGGATAAATTCTTTTTTGTTTTGTTTTGTTTTGAGACACTCACCCCAGTAGAGTTCCGTGGCATCATAGCTCACAGCAGCAACCTCAGACTCTTGGGCTCAAGTCTTGCCTCAGTCTCCTGAGTAGCTGGGACTACAGGCTCCCACTGCAATGCCCAGCTATTTTTAGAGATGGAGTCACACCCTAGCTCAGGCTGGTCTCGAACTCCTGAGCACAGGCAATTTGCCCTCCTCCACCTCCCAGAGTGCTGGGATTAAAGGTATGGGCCACCACACCCAGCATAGGATAAATTCAAAACAGAAAATGAAACTAAAAATTCTCCATTAACCTCAACTTTTCAAATCCTTAGAAGTCTAACTGCTAATTTGTCCTCACATTCTCAAAAAGAAACAAAAATTGAAAAAACTTCTACTAACTAGTAGTTTCCCTCTATCAGACATCAAGATTTAGCCTACTTATTTTTCCATATGTTGGTTTGCTACTCCTAATGGTATATGGGCACTTTTTAATTCAGCAGTTAAGAAATACTTACGTGAATGGGAACTTGAAGTCATTAGGCTTAATACAGCGCACATAGTGAGGGGTGGTAGCATTAAGTGTCTCCATAAGCAGGTGAAGGGAGTTTCGGAACTGCATGACAAGGGGCAGAAAGGGGCATCAAGGTTTTGTCAAAAGTCAAAGATGATTTAAAACAATTTAAAATTCTCTTTCTATGACATTAATGGAGATGACTTTGTCACCTATGAACCTGACCCATCTTCAGAAGGGGAACTGCTACTAAACAAGACTGCTAGGGCTTTCAGTTAAAATCTGCCTAAGCTTTACCATTTTTGGGCTTACTCTATTAAATATACATCTGCTCTATTCCTATCCCTTTTCTCTATTCCCCTTTTTAATACAGCTTCTGTAGTTTCCTTCTACAAGCTTAATCATATGTGACTAACAATATAACCTTGCTTTAAGAATATTAAGTCTATTAAATCAAATAAAGTTGGAACTTTGCTGTTATACACTGAAAAAAGTAGCAGATGACTTAGAGCAGTGGTTCTCAACCTTCCTAATGCCATGGTCCTTTTAATACAGAACCTGTGGGTCATGACCCACAGATTGAGAACCGCTGACTTAGAGTATAGGGGATGAGTGGGAGAATGGGAGAGGACAACTAGAGAAAGGTTACCATTAGGGACATGGTCCCTACTGGATCAGGATTAGAGGCTGTGGACACCTGTCTGGCCCTGCTCCTATTTACACTGGGCACACAGTCCCATCACAGAAAAGCAACCTGATCATCACTCAACTTCCCATCCAAAGCCCCTACCCTGGCTCAGGTACTAAGCATACATGTAATGTTTCTACTCCCACAGAGCACAAGACATCAAAGAAAGAGTACCCAGTTCTTGACTGAAGGAGCTGATCAATGTTCTGTACAACTACAGAGACAACTGTGGTCCAAGAGGGAGGATGTGCACTAAAAGAACTAAGATGGAGAAGAATAATTTTGAGAAAGGCTTAGCAGTCACAGGTCTAAAACTGGGGAGAGAAAAGTTTGAGTGGAGGGTGTTATGTGATCTCACAGTAAAAGTTCTAGCCTCTCCCCACCTGAGGATCCTACCTAAAAGCTGAAGGAAGACCTGAGGCTTCAGTAAGCCACAGGGGCAAGAGCACAGCAGCAGCAGTGTCTGAACTCACCTGATGCCCCACCGTCTTCTTGTGCTCTTTGGCCATCTGGCCTGGTTTGCCTTTGGTAGGCTTGGAAGAAGCACGGGTGAGAGGTACGCGCCCCGAAGAGATAACTGAGGTTGGACTGATGGCCTTCTCATCATCTTGAAATAGTTCTGGTAACATCTTAAACTAAGTCAGAAATAGGAAATTACACTCCAAACTCAAATTCAAATGTAAACCTTTACAGACTTTCAGTAAATAGTGACTCCCTTCCTTAGGCATCCCCTGTCAGAGACACATTCCAGAAATAATCAGTATCTGTGTTAGGAGCCAACAATTTGAAAGGAAGGAGAGATAAATGCTATAGGTATATAGGTGGAAAAACGCAACAATTCTACAAGCATGTTTGGAGAAAACAAAATCAAAACGACTACCTTCAAAACACATAACAAATATTTATCTTCTAAAATTAATGCTTCCAAGAAAACAAATTAACACTATAAATATAGAGTCCTATATATTTATACTTGCTTCTATTAGGTGTAGAAAGATTATAAATTTCACACCCCAAGGGTGGGCTTCTGCAAAAACTGGGAAAAAGCTAGCCATGTTAGGTAAATTATATACTTCCCCACTTCTAATGCAAAAATGGGAAAAAACTAGCCTTGTTAGGTAAATCATACACTTCCCCACTTCCAATGCAAAAATGTTAGTACACAGACTGGTAGTCACCACAAATGAGTCATCAGAATGCATAATACCTTCTGAGGACCCATTAGCCAGTCAGAAAACTAAATCAGAATAAAGAAAACTGATTAAAGGTGCCTCAAGAATGAGAACCTATGAATGTTTGTTTAAGGCAAATTACTTTGGCAAAGTGTTAACACTAGAATGTCATAGTTTTTTTTTTTTAAATCACTATTCATAAAACAAAATAATAAAGATCTTTAACGGAATAAAATAAGGGAATTTTCTCTTACATGTCAATCTTAAAAGCTAGAAAGCATTAAAGCCCAGTTCCTGCTAAATTAGGGAAAAAAAAAAACCAAAAAACACCTGAATTTTGCTCTAGATCTAGACTTTGATTCATTTTCTGAGAGTCAAAAGTTATATTTGGTCTTTATATAATCTCTGTATTATCAAAATAATTGAAGGAAAAAGTTTTTATTCCAAAAATAAGGGTCAAAATGTTCATATACTATTACAATGAAGTTATAGGAATTCTCATAGAATAAATCAGAAAAATAAAGAGTACCAGTCAGTACTGGAAAAGAAGTTATGTGAAGATTTTTACTTTTTACTGAATATACAAATATTCATTTTACTGAACTAAATAACTGGCTTCCTGGTTTTGTTCCCTGAGCTGGGCTTCCCTCCCCATCCTTTCTGGACGAATGAAGATCAAAGTATGGAGGGAGGAGTCAACCTAATAATGTAGTATAGCTGTCCTAATTCCTTGCCATCTGGAATACTCTTTCCCCACTGGAGAGCAGTGTTTCTGGTATCAATGCCTAAGAAAAATAATTTTAAAGAGCTTTGGGCCACACTTGGAACTGCCCTTAATGGTGAACAGAGACTGATCTCCATCAGGATGGAGTCATAGGACATGGAGTCATAGAACTGCCTTCCAACATGACATAGCAAAAAAACTGTTTTCTCTTACAGTCTCTCACAAAGGCATAAGAGAATCTAGAGCCATTGTGGAGGTAATAATTTCACATAAAACTGAAAGACAATATTGCACAGTAGTTAAAAGCACAGATTCTGAGGAAGATATAATTTGGCTTCAAAACTCACTAGCCATGAAGTCTTTGTGCCACAGATGCCTCATCCATTACATGAAAGTAATAATACCACCTTATTATAAGGATTAAATGAGTTGACATTTGTAAGACATTTAGAACAGGACCTGACACACTGTAAGTCCCGTATATTTGATGAATTAAAAACAAAAAGTTTTTGTTAGAAAAACAATTATTATTGTTAAAGAGCTAACACTTCTGTAACTAACATTTTACTGAATATATCCTGATTAGAGTAAGCCTCTTGATAGTTACCTTGCTTGATTTAAGAACTTTAATTTGTTCTTCAAAAACGGTGTCTTTATTCTTTTCAAGAAAGCCTTCACATTGATATTCCACCTGAAAACACATGGAAAGATCTCCTTCACTGATGAAACTTTTAACTAAACATCATCATCATCAATAACAAAAAAATTTATTAGGCTCAAACTATATGAACAGCTTTCAGCAAAGTGATAATATCAGTCTTTCCTAACAAATCAGAATCATTCATGGTAAGAAGTATTATCAGGAATAATATGTTAACTCTTAGAGGAAAACTCTCCAAATACCTTTTCTTAGAGAACAATGATAGTGCTCAGTAACTGCGGCCTAAATGATCCTCCCAATTCATAGGTAAGCAGACTAATAAGAAATAGATCCGCTTCTCTTAGGCTAGCCAAAAAAAGCTCCTCCAAAGCTGACTCCATGTATCTCCTTAAAATCAACTTCAGGAAGCCTACCCCAAAGCCTACCCTATACCTTCTTGAAATACAAATTAGTCTCATGGCTCCTGATTTGCTAGGTATACTAGAGCGCTTATGAAGCAGCAAGACAGTATGCCTTATTAGAAAGGACCCAGGGCATCAATCACAAAGGATGATGCAAATTCCACAGTCTCAACTCTGAAAACCTTGAGATCAGCCATGTTTTAGAACTCAAAGTTTTTGAGACATTTAGAAATGTAATATGTACATACACCATGTTATAATACCTCAGGCAGGGTCTAAGACACCAATCTGTAATCAAATACATTAATATGTTTACACTGAATATCTAGTCTAACTGGGATAAAAAAAGACTATAAGTAATTATAATTCAGGTCAAAGATCAGGTTTAGCTGCTAACTGAGGTATAAAAAGATATGGTTTTCAGATTTTCCTGAATTTCAGAATTGTAGGTAGAGGATAGCAGACCCATATTCATTTTGCATATAATTCAGTTTAGGTAAAAGAAAAAACTAAAGATTGCTTTTTCCTATTAGGTCCTAAAGAATACAGGCATCAGCGGGGGGAAGAATGGATAATACTTCTTTTTTAAAAAGCTTTACATTTAAATTTATTGTTATTATTTTGATATATTTAGGGGGTAGGAGTAGTTTTATTAAATGGATAGATGGCCAGTGGTGAGATCTGAGCTTTTAGTAAACCCATCACCCAAAAGTATACATGGTACCAAATAGGTATTTTCTCAGCCCTCCTCCCCTCCCACTCCCCCTACCTTTGGAGTCTCTAACGTCTATTCTTGCACCCTGTATGACTATATGTATTCATAGGTTAGCTCCCATTTATAAGGCATCTAGTTTTCTGTTCCTGAGTTACTTCACTTAGGATAATAGCCTCAAATTCCATGTAGGTTGCTGCAAAGACATTGCTCCATTCTTTTTCACTGCTGAGTAGTATTCCATGGTACATACACGTGTAAATACTATATTTTCTTTATCCACTCAGTAGTTGGTGTGCACACAGGTTGATTCTATATCTTTGCTATTATAAATCATGCTTTGGTAAACATTCAAGTATGGGTATCTTCTTGATATAATGACTTCTTTTCCTCTGGGTAAACACCCAGTCATAGGATTGCTAGATTGAAAAGTAGATCTACTTGCAGTTGTTTGAGAAATCTCCATACTGTTTTCCACAACAGATGTACTAATTTACATTCCAATAAACAGTTGGGTATGCCCTTTTCATTGCATCTGTACCAACATCTATTGTTTGGGTTTTTTATTTTTATTTTTCAGAGTAACAAAGAGATTTTATTTAGGAAGAACAAAGAGAAAGTTTAAAGCACTTCCAAAGAGAGTTGGAAGTGGACCCCTCTCATGAAGGAGAGAAGGCTAGAGAGACCACAGCTATTGTTTTTTTTAACACTGTAGTAATGGCCATTCTGACTGGAGTAAGATGACATTTATTGTGGTTTTTAATTTGCATTTCTCTAGAGATTAGGGATGTTGAGCACTTTTTCATATGTTTATTGGCCATTTGTATATCTTTTTTTTTTTTTTTAGATAGTCTCAAGTTATCACCCTGGGTAGAGTGCCATGGCATCAAAGCTCATAGAAACCTCCAACTCTCGGAGTCAAGCAATCCTCATGCCCCATTTTTTTTTTTTTTTTCTTCTAGTTTTAGTAGAGACAGGTCTTACTTTTGCTCAGGCTGATCCCAAACTCATAAATTCAAGGAATCTCCCCACCTCAGCCTCCCCGAGTGCTAGGATTACAGGTGTGAGCCACCACGCCTGGCCACATGTATGTCTTCTTTATAAATATATGTTCATGTCATCTGCCCATTTTTGATGAGATTCATCTGGGTTTTTCTTCCATGCTGAGTTGTGTCAGTTTCCTTAGAGATTCTGGATTCTTTGTCAGATTCATAGTTCGCATGTTTTTTCTCCCATTCTGTAGGATTCTTCTGTTGATTATTTCTTTTGTTGTGCAGAAGCTTTTTAGTTTAAGATCCATTTGTTTATTTTTGCCTTGGTTGTTTTTGGTTTGGGTGTCAATCATAAATTCTTTGCCTAGGCCAACATTCAGAAGAGTTTCTCTAAGTTTTCTTTTAGAAATTTATGGCTTCAGGTTTTACATTTAAGTCTTCAATATATCTTGAGTTGATTTTTATATACAGAAAGAAGTAGAAATCTAGTTTCATTATTCTTCTTGTGTCTATCCAATTTCCCCAGCACCATTTATTGAAAAGGGTGCCCTTTCCCCAGGGTATGTTCTTGTCTGCTTTGTCAAAGGTTAGCTGTAGGCACATGGCTTAATTTTAGAGTTCTCTATTCTGTTCCATGTGTTGACTTTTATGCCAGTACCATGATGTTTTGGTTACTACAGCCTTATAGTATAATTTGAAGTCAGGGAATAGGATGTCTCTGAATTTGTTCTGTTTTCTTAGGATTACTTTGACTATTCAGGCTCTTTTTTGGTTTCATAAAAATTTTAGGATTTTTTTTTCTAATTCTGTGAAAAATGACATTGGTATTTTGACAGGAATTGCACTGAACCTTCATACTGCTTTGGACAGTATGCTCACTTCAACAATTTTGATTCTTTAAATTCATGCACATGGGATATTTTTCCTTTTGTTTGTATACAATTTCTTTCATCAGTGTTTTATAGTTTTCCTTGTAGAGATCTTTCCTAGGTACTTTATTTTATTTTTTGCAGCTATTGTAAATGGGACAGAGTTCTTAACTTGGTTCTCAGATTGGTTATTATTGGTATATAAAAATACACTGATTTGTGTACAGATTTTGTGACCTAAGACTTTACTGAATTCATTCATCAAATCAAGGAATCTTTTGGAAGAGACTTGAGGGTTTTCTAGGTGTAAGAGCATAGCATTAGCAATAATTTAATGTTCTCTTTTCCAATTTGGTAAATGCCCTTTACTTCTGGTCCCTTGCCTGACTGCTCTGGCTAGGATTTCTAGTATTATGTTGAACATAAGTGGTGAAAAGGGGCATCCTGGTCTTGTTCCAGTTCTTGGTAGGAAAGCTTTCAACTATTCCTTGTTCAGTATGATGTTGGTGGTGGGTTTGTCATATATAGCTTTTATTATGGTGAGATATGCCTAGTTTCTTCTATGCCTAGTTCATGGAGAGCTTTTATTATGAAGCATGATGGGTTTTATTTTTTTATTAGATCATAACTGTGTGCATTACTGCATTTTTATAGAATGCTTTTCCTGTATCTATTGAGATGAACATATGGGTTTTGTTTTTAGTTCTGTTTATGTGATAAATCACATTCACAGATTTGCGTTTGTTGAACCATCCTTGTATCCCTGGGATAAAACTTGTTTGTGGTGGATTTGATTTGCTAATATTTTGTTGAGGATTTTCACATCTCTGTTCATCATGGATATTGGCCTATAGTCTTCTTTTCTTATTGTGTCCTTTCCTGGCTTTGGTATCAGGGTGGTACTGGCTTTGTAGAATGAATTAAGGAAATATTCCCTCCTCAATCTTTCGAAAAAGTTTCAGTAGGATTGGTACCAGTTCTTCTTTGTATATCTGATAGAATTCAACTGTGAACCCATTTGGTCCTGGGCTTTTTGTTGTTGTTGTTAGGAGATTTTTTTCTATTACTGATTCAATTTCACTATCCATTATTGTTCTGTTCAGAATATCTACTTGCTGTTTCAGGCTTGGGAGGTTATAGTTTCCAGAAATTCATCCATTTCCTCTATGTTTTCTAGTTTGTGGATAAAAAAATGTGTATAGTTGTTTTGGATGATCTCTTGTATTTCTGTGGTATGAGTTATAATGTCTCTTTTTCATTTCTGATTGAACTTATTTACCGTATATACTCGAGTATAAGCCGACCCGAGTATAAGCTGACCCCCTTAATTTTACCCTAAAAACTGGGAAAACTTAGTGACTCGAGTATAAGCCAAGGCGGAAAATGCAGCAGCCACTGGTAAATTTCAAAAACCCCTGATTATAAGAATTCAGGATTTATAATCATTTATTTACAAGACTTTACTGCCTTAA